>OY998233.1:10674351-10816851 GCA_963922035.1 Amblyjoppa proteus
AAAAATGAATAAATGTTGTAAAGATTTTTAATAAACATTTTTAATAAAGCTTTCAATGAAGATTTTTAATAGAGATTTTTAATAACGATTTTGAGTAAAGATTTTCAATGAAGATTTTGAACAAAGGTTTTCAATGAAGATTTTGAATAAAGATTTTTTTCACTAAAGAGACAATGACATTTTAATAAAGAAACAATTATAGCTACAAACACTGGCTACCGCCGATGACGATTTACGAACGGAGATAAATATTTTGTGGACAAAGCCGTTGACATCGCGGCTGTACATGCGAACCGGTGCCTTGCCCAACAGTGCCGCAGTAGGTGAGCTCGCGTGCGAGCGACACACGCGAGCGGAGCGGCTCAGCTCAGGGTACACAGCGCATGCACGTAAAAGTGTGCATGCGCTAGGGAAGCGCCCACGCGACTCGGCGATCTCTCGATCATAAACTTCGTGATTGACGCGTAATGACTCTCGTTGGGTTAGGTTCGGGCAGAAGCGAGGAGGACGCTTCCATCGAGTCCTGTGCGCATGCATCATCGGGCGAATGCGCCAGGAGCATGCAAACCACTCGGCGAGTTCATGGACAGTCGCTCGTTGTTCCGAGAAGTCGTGATTCTCATGCCAAGCGACGGAGGAGCCAGATGGAAAACTCGTCACCACGCTGTATCATGAAATTCGCAGGAAACTGTCGATTCTCGATGATGTAAACATCGTCACGCAAAGATCATCGATGAGAGCAACTTCGTCGATTAATATTCAGACTCGATGGACTTGTCCATTTACAGACTCATTGCAGCCGATAGTGTCGTTTCAGCGAAAAAGTTTCCAGATCGCAGAAAAACCGGACGCGATGTTCAAAATTAGCTGCGACAGCTCGCAACTCGCAACTGAAAGTTACGTCACAGGGGCAAACGTCACTTCCGGTTGTGACGAATACGTCTTTCGACCGGAAGTGACGTCATACCGGAAATACGTTACTTCCGGTTTGAACGTTTCATTTTTCGACAATTCCAGTTTGGAAATCTCATTTTTTTTCGAGCGGAAGTAACGTCACACGGAAAATAGGTCACTTCCGCTTTGAAAATCGCATTTTTCGAGCGAAAGTAACGTCATACAGGAAAGCGTCACTTCTCGTACAATAATTAGATACTCGTGACGGATGTGACGTATCTCCTGTATGACGTCACTTCGGGTCAAAACGTCTAATTTTCAAACGAACCGATTAATGCTTTTCGCAAATATATTGCTTGTAATATTTGCACTAGATCAAGGACATATCACCAATACTAATCACCATCGACTGTTAGAAAAAAAAAAAAAAAAAAAAAAAAAAAATTGTATTCATGTGACTGGAGTAGAGCGTTTCAACCACCTTCAAACTGTCGGAATACACGAAACTCCATCTACACTGTAAAAAAAAAAAAAAAAATTGTTTGAAAATTACTGAACAGTATTGGAAGCATTTTTACATAAACTGCTTCTGAAATTTAAAATACATATGCGTTGCAATTTTACAGTGAAATTAGTATATTTGATGGAAATTTTTGTAAATTTCAGGCGAAAGATTTGTAATCTTAATATCTCGTATTGTTATTTTACAGTAAAAGTACATTGATGTTCAATTGATGTAAATAATGTAAGGAAATTTCAATTTCCCGTAAGTTAAATACACCATTTTTTTTTTATTTATTTATTTATTTTTTTTTATTTTTTATTTTTTATTTTTTTTATTTATTTTTTTTACAGTGTAAGGTCTAATTTGTCGCTTTCTCTGATGACGATTATGCGATCAAATATCTATCATTCGAGCAACGGCGCATAACGTTCTAGCGCGCAACAGATACGTCGTTACGATGTTTCTTTTCGTCCGAGATATGTTTTGCCAATCACGTTAACAAATGTGCCGAATGAAAAAAAAAAAAAAAAAAAAAAAAGATAATTATTATACGAGACATCGACGCTTCACATTGTTCGTTGAAGACGCATTGAATACTGGATGCGATGTGCATTATCGATTACAAGTAATAAGCATTAAACACCATGTGAGAAACAGCTGTAATAACGAACCGATGCGATATTCATAGAGGCAGATTATAAATCCCGATAGAGCCGATCCGCCTCTTAGCATGTCGTACAGTACCAGTGAGCGTATTATATATATCGTCCGCTTAACCGCTATAAATAGAATTGACGCCGTTAGAATGCCGTTATGTCACTTAAGTATATTACAATAATAAGCTATCCGCTATTGAGGAGATGAGCCGTGTTCATAAATAAGATTGCGAGATATCGACTCGGCGAGAACGTTTTCTTCATTATTATCATCATTTTTTTTTTTTTTTTTTTTTTTCTCCTTCTGTTTCTCTCAATTATTATTATTATTTTTTTTTTTTTTAATTTTTCTTCACATTTACGTGGGAATACCAAACGAGACTTGGGAAAAACAAAAAAAAAAAATCTGTTTTCGACGAAAAATAAAAAAATCCCAAAATATTCTCATTATAACGCCGTCAGAAGGTTTTGATTCGGCGGTCCAGGAAACAGGAAGTCGCACGTCCGTCTCATTTCTCGAAAAGGAAGTTCTCGCAGCTCGAGGAACGAGGGAAGAAACCATAAAGCCGCGCATCCGTCCAAGTCTACGATATTTTTACACGTTTCGAGGACCATCTGTTCGACGGCGTTTCCCGCCTCTTACCAACGATCTATCGTAAGATCTATCAAAAAGCGATTTGCCGAGTCGAAGCTCCGAGTCTCCCGGGACTGCGTGTGGGTTCGGACGTGGCGCAGTCAGGTGTCGATATCTCGGTGTGTTCGACGACTCGCATCGATTCGGCGAGTCGATTGATCCACCACGACAGTGAATGCGCGACTTTATTTATTCCTCGGGAGCACTTGAGAGATCGAGATAAATCGATGCATGTTTGTGTAACAACGTTTTGCGCAATTCCCCGCGCTTCCGAGAAGGAGAATAAGATGAGAAGAAAAAGAAAAATGAAAAAAAAAAAACAAAAAACAAAAGAAGAACGCTTTACGCGACAGACACGAGACACGGATGCGATCGTATATTTTTGCATTCGGATGCCGTCCGAGACGTTTCTTTAGATTCCCGAACGATAAATCTCGTTATCGTGACTTTGATTGACTGTACGATGAATTTGCAAGTGTTTTTCGCGAATTTCTTTCGATACCCCAAATGACCAAGAACAATCGCGCTAATGAGGCGTGAATTATAAGCAGTACACATTTTTATCCGAAGGGCTCGAAGGCTTCGATTTTTTTTTTTTTTTTTTTTTTTTTTTTTTTTTTTTTTTTTTTTTTTTTTTTAAGTCCCCTTTGCGTTTTCGCGGAAGCGAAGGTACTTCCGCGAAAATCTGATATATTTGTAAAAAAAATATATTTCAAGCGAGATATAACATTTTTCAACGAAAATATATATCCGCATATACGCTGAGTAAAATCGATTGAAACAACGAAATGAGCGCTTGCGGGTGGCAAAACAAATTTTTGGTTGTGCGAACGAAATAGAGAGAAAGGTCTCGATTTTATGCATAAAAAATCGTAGTTTTGTGATTTAAGCGGAAAATATTGGGTTGGGAGTAAAATAATTGTTATATTCGTAATCAGCGATAAAAAAAATGGGTCGAATATAGCCTGGAAACAAAAAAAAATCGAGTGAACAACGATTTTTCAATTTCTGAGCCACTTTTGAAAAAAACGTCGTTTTTCGTGATTTTCAAACGTCGATATCTCGGCTCCCAATGGAGCTAGGTAAAATGCGAGGTGCTCGTCGTGTTCTACGGGAAAAAAAATACACAAGATAGAGTATTGATCGAAGTTGTAGAAGCGTTTTGTCGGGCAGTTTCAGAACGTCGAAAAACGCGAAATTTTGAAATTTTTTTACGAATTTTTTTTTTTTTTTCTTTTTTAAAAATGAACTGCCACGTATTTCGACGTATTTTATCGTGCCAAGCACGAATCCGCTGGCCTTTTTGGCGCTGAAGTGAAGTGAGACATTGAAAGCGTCGATTTTATTAACGAAAATTCGTATTTTTTGGGATTAAAATGGAAAATATTGCTCTGAGAGTAAAATAATTTTCGTTATATTCGTTTAGTTACAATTTCGAGCATAGCTTCCTCAAAGACGATGCTATGCTCAAAATTGTACAAGTACATTGGTCTTAGTACTCAGTAATAGTACTCAAAGTACCGAAAAATACTTTCATATTTTAAGTACCGAAAAATACTTTCATACTTTAAGTACCGAAAAATACTTTCATAGCTTAAGTACCGAAAAATTCTTTCATACTTTAAGTACCGAAAAATACTTTCATACTTTAAGTACCGAAAAATACTTTCATAGCTTAAGTACCGAAAAATTCTTTCATACTTTAAGTACCGAAAAATACTTTCATACTTTAAGTACCGAAAAATACTTTCATAGCTTAAGTACCGAAAAATACTTTCATACTTTAAGTACCGAAAAATACTTTCATACTTTAAGTACCGAAAAATACTTTCATAGCTTAAGTACCGAAAAATTCTTTCATACTTTAAGTACCGAAAAATACTTTCATACTTTAAGTACCGAAAAATACTTTCATACTTTAAGTACCGAAAAATACTTTCATAGCTTAAGTACCGAAAAATACTTTCATACTTTAAGTACCGAAAAATACTTTCATACTTTAAGTACCGAAAAATACTTTCATAGCTTAAGTACCGAAAAATTCTTTCATACTTCAAGTACCGAAAAATACTTTCATACTTTAAGTACCGAAAAATACTTTGATACTTTAAGTACCGAAAAATACTTTGATACTTTAAGTACCGAAAAATACTTTGATACTTTAAGTACCGAAAAATACTTTGATACTTTAAGTACCGAAAAATACTTTAATATTTTAAGTACAAAATAAATACTCATGAACTTTAAGTACTCTGATATACTCTGATTTACTTGAGTACTCTTGAGCCCAGCTCTGATATACATGTAATACGACATTGTAATTTTTTTTTTTTTTTTTTTTTTTTTTTTCAACGCGAGAATGTCGGCCCATGCGAACAACTGCAGTTAGTTGCACACCACCGAACGAGCTATGGACAGAGATTTATGCGGAGACTCGGTGAGCGAGTCACATGCTCGTATGCAACGTGCGGCCGCCCGTTGTTCTTGGGTTCACGGCCTGGCTCTATGCAACTATAATATAGTTACCGCGTCCCCCACCGCCGCGCCGCTCGGCGCAACTAGGCGAGCGTTCGCGCCCGTTGTGACATAACAGACACCACCGCTTACGTGCAAAAGCCAGTTCGCTCTCGCGCGCTCCTTCGCCGCCGGACGGTCGGTTCTCGCTAATAAACCGTTCGAGCCTCGATGTATATGCAATAGCTCCGCAAACGTTTCTCTCCCACCGCGATCGTTGCGTCCCGGCATTGCACTGCGCTCCCGTCGTCGCAGCTGCTCGCTGCGATCTTGTAACGCCCAGCGACTCGATCGCTCGGTTGCATCCCTCGTTGAGAGCGATTAAAAAAAAAGAAAAAAAAAAAAAAAAAAACAAAAGACAATCTGTCTCGTTTGGAAATCACTGCTGCGTGGTGGCATCTCAATTATTAACAGATTTCGGTATATTGAATTTTTTTCTTTTTTTTTTAACATGAATCTTTTTTAAATGTGGACAAATTTTACCAAAATGATTTTTTTTTAAAAAAGGATGCCTCCTGGAGGTCGATGATAAACGGAGGTGGATCGCCTAATTGGCGATGAATAATTGAAGCCTTTCGCATCCCGGTTACGTTGGGCGTTATCTCGTAATGAGGGAGCGAAGATCAGTATGGCGCTCGGCGATGTTGCATTCTACCCTGATGGCGCTCTTGTTATCCCTTTCCCTTCCTCCGTTTATATATATATATATATATATATATATATATATATGTGTGTGTGTGTGTGTGTGTGTGTGTGTGTGTGTGTGTGTGTGTGTGTGTGTGTGTGTGTGTGTGTGTGTGTGTGTGTGTGTGTGTGTGTGTGTGTCCGTCTTTAATACCGAAACACGAGGGGTGCAAACGAGTTATTTTTACACACGCCAGACCACTCTCGTGCACGTGGTATTTACGGCACGCGAGTGGGACCCGCTCGAGCATTACGAGCTTCTCATAGAAGCTTGTACGCGAAGAGTCGCCGCAGTTGCATCGGTAATAGTGCACTTCGGTCACGCAATCGACGATCGCAATCAATCCGGTGAAAAACTATACGACAAGTATATATTATAACATTATAAGCCGGGTCCCTGTCCAGCGCAATTCATCGAGATAATTGCGAACCTCTCGCTCGAGTGGACTCCCGGAGCCTTGAATACGTAATCGGCTATCTTCGATAATCAACCGAGACCTTCTTAAAAATGACGAGGAAGAATAGAAAAAAAAAGGTCTAAAATGAAATAACCGATGAATAAATACGAAAACAAGATAATCGCAGAGTTCGTGTTTCCCAGTCGTTCGTTATATACTGAGAACACTATTTAATTTAAAACAAATGACAATGACAATGACACACCCAGAAAAATAATTTATTTGACGGTCATTGTTTATTTGATTTAAGTAAAATATTAATTTGATTTAAATAAATATTTACTTCAATCAAATAAATATTTTACTTGATCCAAACAATGAGTGGACGTCAAATAAATTATTTTTCTGGGTGCAATGACAATTCAGTTAAGATATTTAAAAATTGTAGTCTCTTCCATTGGAAGTTTTTGAAAAATTGTCCAGGAAAGTGACGTCGTTTCGCTCGTGTTCGTAAACGTGAGAACCTCTCGTGCGAATAAACAGTGACAAATCCGTGATGCAATGGGCCGAGGTATGCTATATACAGGAACGCTATAATAAAAAGCATCAATGACCACTGATTGACGCTCAGTGATGAGCGTTGTGCCAGGTCGCTGTGTACTCTCGCACACCGTTGAGGCTTCTTCTCTCCGGCCGATTCTTCTTCTTCTTCTTCTTCTTCTTCTTCTTCTTCCCACGAGACTCCACAGCTCGTACCGACGATGACTCGCCCGCTCGTCGACACTCTTACGTGATCATCTTCGCGGGCGTCCTCCGCAATCTCGCGGTCGCGTGGCCTTCGACGGCTTAAGTCGATTTACCGCTACCCCTCGTCACCCCCCATCCCTTCTCTCCTCCTCCCTCTAGTTACTGCTCATCAGCTTCGTCACGTTTATTCCTTCGCTATGGATGCGATTCGATTGTAATCCGCTTGAGAAACACCGAATATTTACCGTTACTGCCCATCCATGGACGGAACGGAGGGATGGCATTTTGTATGCTATATGGGAAAAAGTCACTTCGGGACGAAAACCGATACTTTTAAATCGGAAGTGACGTTGTTCCATGCGACGTCACTTCAGATCGAATACCGAAATTTTGAAACCGGAAGTGACCTTTTCTCGTATCTCACTTTCGGTCGAAAACTAGTATTTTTAAACCGGAAGTAACGTTCTTCCGTATGACGTCACATCAGATCGAATACCGAGATTTTGAAACCGGAAGTGACCTTTTTCCGTACCTCACTTTTGGTCGAAAACTGACGTTTTTTTTTCCCGTACCTCACTTTTGGTCGAAAACTGGCCTTTTTTCAACGGGAAGTAAAGTTCTCCCATATGACGTCACTTTTAGATCGAATATCGAGATTTTGAAACCGGAAGTGACCTTTTCTCGTACCTCACTTTCGGTCGAAAACTAGCATTTTTAAACCGGAAGTGACCTTTTCTCTTACCTCACTTTCGGTCGAAAACTAGCATTTTTAAACCGGAAGTAACATTTTCCCATATGACGTCACTTCAGATCGAATATCGAGATTTTGAAAGCAGAAGTGACCTTTTCTCGTGCCTCACTTTTGGTCGAAAACTAAAAAATTTTAAACCGGAAGTAACGTTCTCCCATATTACGTCACTTCCGGTAAAAAATCGATATTTTGAAGCTTTTTTTTTTTTTTACCTTGACGTGGAGATTTTATTTTTTATTCCACACAACGCATGATATAATCCCGGCGAGTCTCAGATCGGGATTTCGGATCGCGTACGAGCGATACACATTCACGGTACGATACACATTCGCGATGTGCGGCTATCTCCGCTTTCGCGGTGACACGATGAACAAAAGCGGAGAGTGTTACGCGGGTCGCAGGAAACACGGATCGCACTGGACACAGGCTGTACCGTTTCGTGTACCACATTGGTTTCAGGCTCGCGTTCACGTACGGAACGGACGATGGATCCCGTCTCCCGCTTTGTGATGTACTATGTACAGCGGCGAGCCGGCGATGCGTGGTCCAAAGCAACGGTACATCTCGCTGCTGCATCCACCTTTCCGTACATTTTCGTTGTCGTAACGCCCGGAAATGAAACGTTACGCGGGATAAAGTTATCTCGCGAGTCGCCACATTTCGTTAAAAAAAAAAAAAAAAAAAAAAAAAGACAAAACGGACTATTTATTACCACCGTACTTACGTGCGTATTGGGATATAAAAAATACGTACGTATTGGGAAATAGAAGATACGTACGTATTGGGAAATAAAAGATACGTACGATTGGAGAATGAAAAAATGATCTCAAAATGAAGACACGCGGTCCGTTTTGCCCCTCGTTCGCCGCTCGTAATACGGATGGGTGTAACGAAATTTTGTTCGACCCAACGTAGAAACCAGTCTCACGGTTACTCTGCAATTTTTTCCTTTCAGATTTTCCTTCGATCATTTCATGATTCATTTTAACCGCCAGCCGGCTAATTTGAAGATAGTGACTGGTCTAAAAAAAAAAAGAAACCGCTGAACGTGAGGTGTTAATCGACAACGATGTATCACAAATCGTCTGGCCATTTTAATTTCTTTTCTCAATAAACTTGACCCGGATTGTCCTCATTTTCTCTCGACATGTGCGTCTTGTTATCGGGGCAAGTAGTTACGGCGTCGCTCTTCCAGCGGTGCGTAACTCGCTCGCACGCGCCTGACGTAATAGCGGGACTCGATAGCCCAGAAACTTGAAACGTTCGCGAGGCCGCGGAAACGCTCGCGAGTTTGAGCGTACATACACACACATATATATATATATATATATATATATATATATATATATATATATATGTGCAGACGGGCAAATACACGGATAAGGCGAGAAGATCGAGGAGCGAACCGCCGAGAGTCAAAGTAGGTTTCTGGAGCAAGCGCGCGCGCGCGCGCGCGCATGCGCTCGCGACCGTCGAGGCCCGATCGAGTAAATACGTACACGTACGTGTGCAGTACACTCCATGGCATATAGAAAATGTTATACACGTACTGTATATATGTGTGTGCACGGAGAGGGGTAAGAGGTGGAAGAGTCGCGGGCTGGCTAGGAGGACGCGTAGGTACGTCCGGCGCTCGAAGGCCTCGCTGACCGTGTCTCGATAGCCTCTTGGGCTCTCCGTGTGCCATAACTATATATAACTATGTGGAGCATTATCACCTGAAAAAAAAAAAAAAAAAAAAAAAAAAAAAAAAACGAAAAATTATAATGGAGTAGGATGTGTGACCACAGCCGGAATAGAGCTGAGATAAAATCGGCGACTAGACGATGATTCCCGGTACACTGTTAACAAAAATCTGTGTTAAATTTAATACAGACGTGTGGGAAGTTTTTTTTTTGCAGATACCGCTAATGAAATTTACAATACGTAATTGGATTTTCAATGAGTGATATATCAAAAATACAACGTATATCCGATAGGAATATTAAATATACAGTATGTACAGTAAAATTTACAATATTTATAGTAATATTCTATGACGAGTTTGTGCTATTTACGAAACAGTTGGGAAAATTAATATACCGATGTACATTAAAGTTACTTCACTTGTATTATCGTTTGTCAATTTTGGTTTATGAAAATTAGCTTTGAAAAAATCTGAATGTTAATACACGCTTTTAGCAAATTTCTTTAACAATATTAGATATTTAAAAAAAAAAAAAAAAGTTAGCAAAATTAAGCCTATAGGCATGGAACCGGGTATAGCGATAGCCGCAACGTGTGTGAAATAACTTCTGGCGGGCTTGAGGCATACTCGAGGCAAGGGCGAAATTATCATCAGCGAAATTAGAATTAGCATTGTCACCTAAAAAGAGAAGAAAAATGATAATGTAGTAGAATTTGTGATCACAGTCGGAATAGAGCTGAGATAAGTCGGCGACTAGACGATGATTCCTGGTAGGCTTCGAACTGGCTATAGCGATAGCCGCGACGTGTGTGAGATAACTTCTGGCGGGCTTGAGGCATACTCGAGTCAAGGGCGAAATTATCATCAGCGAAATTAGAATTAGCATTGTCACCTAAAAAAGAGAAGAAAAATTATAATGTAGTAGAATTTGTGACCACAGTCGGAATAGAGCTGAGATAAGTCGGCGACTAGACGATGATTCCTGGTAGGCTTCGAACTGGCTATAGCGATAGCCGCGACGTGTGTGAGATAACTTCTGGCGGGCTTGAGGCATACTCGAGGCAAGGGCGAAATTACGCGATTGTCTGCTTGAGGCGAAGTGGGCCAAGAGAACGAGGAAACCTCGAGCCGGGCTCTCTCCGCCCTCCCCCTCCCCCCCCCCCGCCCCTCCTGCGTTTCTGTCGTGACCCTCGATTATATAGTGTAACACAGTATATCGGATGAGGATTTAGCGTAAAACTATGTGAGACTTTCGGTATGAAATATTTGTGCTGCAAACATTAATTGTGGTAAAAAGCAATGGGCGCTCTCTATGGGTTAATTTTATCGCCCGGGAAATATGTAAATCGGTATTTGTTTAGATTGATCATACAAAGTGTAAGCCAATATTTGATTAGACTCGTTATACAAAATTGAAGTCAGCATTTAATTTGATCGTACGGATCATAGAATAATTTTATCATCCGGGAACGTAGATTCTTCGATCGTTTGATCACATGAACTGTAAATTGATATCTAATTATATTGACCATAGAAGATTTTTAATGAATATTTTATTAGATCGACTGTACAAAATGTAAATCAATATTCGATTAAACTGATCGTACAAAGGGCAAATTAATTTTCAATTAGATCGATCGTACAAAATGTAAATCGGTATTTGTTTAGATTGATAATACAAAGTGTAAGTTAATATTTGACTAGATTGATCGGACAAAATATGAATGGGTATTTGTTTAGATTGATCATACAAGAGTCAATATTTGGCAAATTGATCTTCGACAATGTAAATCAATATTCGATTAGACTCATACAAAATGGAAATCAACAATTAATTTGGTCGTACGTATGATAGAATGATTTTTATCGCCCGGGTACATAGATCCTCGATCGTTTGATCTCACGAACTGTAAATCAATATTTGATTATATTGACCGTAGAAAAATGTTGTTCAATATTTGATTAGGTCGATCATACAAAATGTGAATCAATATTCGATTAAATTGATCGTACAGTAAATTGATCGTAAAGGGTAAATTAATGTTCGATTACAATCGATCGTACAAAGTGTGAATCATTAATTATTTGGATCGATCATACAAAGTGCAAGTCGATATTTGATTGGATTGATCTACCACAATGCAAATCAACAATCGATTAGACTCACTATCGAAAATGAAAATCGACAAAAAGCTTGTCGAAACAGAGGCATGATGAAACGAAGTCCAAGATTCAAAGAAGCGTACGATAACGTCGTCGAAGCGCTTTTTATTCCAGCGCTCATCAACACGATGACTCTACGATTCGCAGTTAGCCTCGTTGATTGATACAATTGCGCACAGATTCTGTTTCGCGTGCGCACGTGACCCTCCAATTATAATTTCCAAGAATCACGTGTTTCCCTTTATGCGCGAAACTCTGCGTAAGCGAGGGGAAAAAAAATCCTTTTACGATGTCCACGGCACACAAGCGCTACGGAGCGTCGTGCGCGGAGGGAAAATTGTATAACACACGACGGCGCGAACGATTAGCCGATTGTCGTTTCGAGGTCTCCGCATAACGTGCACAGCACGAGTCCGAGATGTCATAACGCATTATCGGCTGGGGCTCTTGCGCAAAACTGGTAGGGGAGACGGTGGCAAAACCGGCTGGGGTGCGAAGCATGCAACGAGGTGAAAGGTCCTGTCCTTCTTAACAACGATTACTTAACGGTTTTCCGAAGTTCGTTAAATAAGAAGAAAATGCGAAAAAAAAATCAGGCAAACATTTCAATTACAAAATAAGCGTACATTTACAACATTTCTTTATCAATTTTTTTTTTTCCTTCGTTGAAGACAAGTTATTAAATTGCATAATTGTCGACTGAGCTCAGATATGATGAAATTATTTATTTATTTTTTTTTCTTCTATCGTAGATCAATGAATTATGTACTTCTTATGCATGCATTCAGAAGTAAGCGCGTCCATGTTATATACACAATCGTAGAAAGCGCAATCAAAAATCTAATTCAGCTAATAAATAAAAAAAAAAACAAATCAGACCTGTAATAATAATCATTATATAAAAAAAAATTAAAATAAAAACCGTAAAAAATTGAGAAAAAAAAAATCGTTGAGAAAATAAATCATGAAGTAAGCGAATGACATTTTCCGTATTTCCGTACGAGTTAAGCTTAATATCGCGATGTGTCCATGAGTCGCGAGTCTACGAGCCTGCCAGCCGGCAGTGCATCGACTATGCATGTGATAGAGTTACGTCACGTTCGTAGTGTAATTACGCAACGCGTTATGTCCCGTAAGAAGAGTTAATGCGTGAATGGCTCGTAGCTGCGCGGTGCACGCTGCGTGTGTCGTGCGCGATCGGCTATGTATGCGGCACACCAGGTATTTCGTTCCGAGGAAGACGGACGTGAAAATTTTAATGGCCCGCCCGATAAGGATGACACTTCGTCGATCGCATCGACTACTTAATGACCGGTGTCCTGAGCGTCCTGAAAGATTCAGGAATGAACTGTCGCGAGTACATCGGTAGTTTGTCGGCTGAAGCTGCGCATGCGCGTAGCTTGCACACGCTACATACGCCCGTTTTACTTTGAACCATCGACATACGCGCTTTTTATCGTTTGCCCAGATTCGAATTCGTTCTCACTAAAGTTTCATAGATTTCTCGGTTGATCAATCGTATCGACACTGTTAAAAAATTATGTTTGAAAATTCATAAAACGCATATGACGTTTTATGGATATACAGTATACGAAATTCCATTGACACGTAAGTAAGAATATTGCGTTACCGGTACATTGAAAAACAATAACATAATTTTCATATACGTCTGTCTTAATTTTCAATGACATCACCGATAATTTTAATATACAGGTATCGCATTTAAGATTAAATTATTGAAGTTCAAATGCAATGTATATGAATTCTAATTTCATATACCGAGATTGTATATTTCATATTATTTTGTATATTAAACGTGTTGCAAATTTCATGACATTTTTAACAGTGTAGGATTAATTAAGTCAATTTTTTTTTATTTAATCTTGAAATAAATTGATGCGTGGCGCAAAATGGTTTGCGAAATGTACAGGTGGCGGTCGAAGTGGACACGATTAGCCAAATTTACACTCGTTAAAAAAAATGTCATTGAAAAAACAAATACACACACTCAATGTTTATGAAACGATAAAACAGCATGTCGACAACTGTTGTTTAATTTTATTTTTTTTTCAACATTATATAGAGATGCGATGGCGTTTAATGCCTCTCGGAGATTCCTTTCGCCTGCTTATGTTTATGAATTGTCTCTCAAATTTCGTCTGGCAACAGTTCACTGTCAACATGCATCTTCCGTGCCACCTGTAAAATCGTTTTTCAGCTTTGTCGCCTCTCTCGCCACCCGATTATCGTTTCCTTCGTCGCTAATTTTGCTCTTATTGACGATTCGGCTGACTCCTCGGTAATTCGATCGTCTGGGAGGTGGTCGCGAGCGATGATATACGAGTTTCAACTGTCCCACTCTTATCGTCCGCTCGACTAAATGCGAGTTAAGATCGGAAAATTACGACGCGACGTTTATGAATAATTTAAAAAGGAGCAGGACAGCGAACGGATCTTCGCCAGACAATCTTTTTTATTCTCGCAAATGACAATACGACAACGTCCCTGCTGACGTATGCAGAGATGATGTAGAAGGGACAAAATGGCACAGCGTAGCAAAACGGGACAGTGTGGAGAAAACTCAAGGTTACAATAATTTTTGGATGGCCCATTTTGTACCAACGATACAACGAGAGAATAATCTAGTAAAAATTACCAATCATCTAAGAAAAATTACCATAGCACATAATAGTACGGCGCCAGCGCGCCACCTATGATAGAAAGTCTGAGATTATCCAAGAATTTTTACGATAATATCTAAGAAAAATTCTTATAAATTCCGGTACTTCCCACCATAGGTGGCACCCTAAAGCTCTGCCACTATGTGATATGGTAATATCTCCCAAGTGATATACTAATTTTTACTGGATCCTTCTCTCAGTGTACATCCGGATTTTCAAAGCCGTTTTGCCCCACACACCACCATCGCCACCATCCAAAAGTTATTAGGAAAATTGCGTTTTGTCTAATTTTGTCCCGTTTTTGCCCGCTTTCGCCTAAAACGATCGGTGCGATGATGATCATCATCGTGACGTAAATAAAATTATCACCGACGGACGATGACAGAGAATACTTTGTTCTCCGAGCCGGATGTCCATTGTTGGAGCAAGTGTTTTAGAAGCATCTCTTCTTTTCGAGTCCATCCCCTTGCCCTTTCGCCCCTTTTGTCTCGTCCCTTCCGCTCCGTCAAGCTGCGCTCACTGCCTCGGTCAAGTATTCGAGCGTGGAATGCGTCATTATCGATGGGGGGGAATGGACGAAAAAACATGGCTAAAGACACATACACACATGGAGGAGAAAACGCGTCATAGCCGTGGGACGCAGTTGGGCTAGGTCGGGACTACGAATTTAGAACGGCGACCGCAGCAGTGCGCTGCGCAGCCGAACGGGCGATATCGGATTTTCTTATCCTCCGCTTGTGGCTCGAGAAATTTTCATAATCTAACAGTTTAGTCGGTCGACGTCACCGAATCGGCCGCAGCGCACGTCGCGGAAAAATCTTCGCACAATAATTAAAAGGGTTAAGCGGATTTTGGGTTATCAATGTTTTATGATAATCAACCCTTTATAAGACGAAGAACTGGATCCTCCCCGTTCCGGCGCTTACCTGGCAATGGATTCGTCCCACTTTGCACTCTCGGCCAGCCAACATCGTATCATGTATTCGGGTCAGATAAACTTGATCGAAAATCGTTAAATTTTTTTTTTTTCTTCATTTTACCATTAACTGAATAAAACATTAAACCGACATAAATTATCATGGTATTAATATTATATCTTGTATATTAGTTCACTATATTGTGAATACCGATGAAGCGAATTTTTCACGAGGTTCGGACATAAAAAAAAAAAAAATTCCCTATCTTCGTCGATCGCGAATCGTCATTGATCCGCGAATCCTCGTGGATTTTTATGCTATTAATATTATATCTTATATATTTGTTCACTATATTGTGAATACCGATGAAGCGAATTTTTCACGAGCTTCGGACATAAAAAAAAAAAAAAAATTCCCTATCTTCGTCGATCGCGAATCCTCATTGATCCGCGAATCGTCGTGGATTTTTATGCTATTAATATTATATCTTATATATTTGTTCACTATATTGTGAATACCGATGAAGCGAATTTTTCACGAGCTTCGGACATAAAAAAAAAAAAAATTCCCTATCTTCGTCGATCGCGAATCCTCATTGTTCCGCGAATCCTCGTGGATTTTTATGATATTAATATTATATCTTATATATTTGTTCACTATATTGTGAATACCGATGAAGCGAATTTTTCACGAGGTTCGGACATAAAAAAAAAATTCCCTATCTTCGTTGATCGCGAATCCTCATTGATCCGCGAATCCTCGTAGATTTTTATGCTATTAATATTATATCTTGTATATTAGTTCACTATATTGTGAATACCGATGAAGCGAATTTTTCACGAGGTTCGGACATAAAAAAAAAAAAATTCCCTATCTTCGTCGATCGCGAATCGTCATTGATCCGCGAATCCTCGTGGATTTTTATGCTATTAATATTATATCTTATATATTTGTTCACTATATTGTGAATACCGATGAAGCGAATTTTTCACGAGGTTCGGACATTAAAAAAAAAAAATTCCCTATCTTCGTCGATCGCGAATCCTCATTGATCCGCGAATCCTCGTAGATTTTTATGCTATTAATATTATATCTTATATATTCGTTCACTATATTGTGAATACCGATGAAGCGAATTTTTCACGAGGTTCGGACATTTAAAAAAATTCTCTATCTTCATTGATCACGAATCCTCGTAGATTTTTCACCTGATTGGGACACTTCAATAAAATCCCCATTCTCGTTGATCTTTCACCGATTTAGAAAATAACAAAAAAAAAAATTCCTTTCTCGTTGACCATTTGAAAGATCGAAAACATTGCACAGTCGGCGTCAAGGACCGTCACGCGTCCCGGCAAATTGTTATTTATCGCGAAGTTATGCAAGCACATGTTATACGGTAAGCGTCGCTATTGTGGTCAGAGAGAACGCGGAGCAAGGTGCCATTCGCGGTGAACCGAAGTAATAATAATAAAAACAAAAAAAAAAACCAAAAAAAAAAAAAAAACTGGAAAAAAAGAGAAGAAACCAAAAATGAAGGAATCGTAATTTGCATTGAGGTCGAAAGTCCACTCCCGCTGCGTCATTTACTTTAGGTCAGGCCTGCGAATTTAGCAGATTACGCAATGCACAACGAGCCGATACGACGCCCGAAATGTGCAGTCTGGCCCAAGTCGCCTCGGAAACAAACAAGAGCCTCGAGATAATTAATTATCTGTCACAATAATCATAATAATAACAAATGGTGTTAACAAGAGCGAAGCAAAGACCGAACGGAATCGTGATTAAAAAATTAGTATCGCGAGGGGTTCGAGGACACGATGATGATTAAGAAGGAAAAAAAAAAAAAAAAAACATGTTTCCATGGCGGCGACTTGTTTTTCTCGTCGCAGTTGCGCTCGTGCATTAAATCTTCCCTGGGAATACATTTTTGCGATAACTCCCGTCGTCGTATTATTACGGAGGCGAATTGCCTCGAGGTATTCAGACGCGATACGCTTCTTTGGCAATGTTTACTCCAAACAGATATTTTTTCGGTCCGTAGAGCAATAAATCGAATATCGCTGTTGTCGTAGTGCGAGAAACGCTATCGTTGAATGAAACGAAAATGATTTATTGAACTTTAACGCCTGTTGTGGCCACCGACGAGAAACGAATAACAAGTCTTTCAGTGAGGTAGGTTCGAGGATAAACGAAATTCTACTTTCCTGTTTTTCTTCCTTTTTTTTTCAGGCATTTATCGCGTCCAGCCATTGGCTCGTTAAATAGCGTGTCTACATTAATTAGCATTCATCGCATCTGTTTTATCGTGGATCGAGGCTAGAGCTGCGATACGAGTCGCGCCATCGTCGTGACTGCGGTCTGAGTTGATATTTTTTTTTTCACTCAATATCGATCGATCGATTCCATAACACTGTAAAAATAAATTGTAAATTTAATGTACTGGTACTTGAAATTTAATGACACAACTTACAATTGAACATCGATGTACTTTGCTTGTAAAGTAAAAATGCCAGATGTTAAAATTACAAGTCTTTTGCGTGAAATTCACAAAGATGTTCCTGAAAAATATAAATTTTACTGAAAAATTCGAAACACACGCGTGCTTGAAATCTCAGCAACAGTTTATGTATGGAAGCTTTCAATACTGCTCATTGATTTTCAAATGAAATTTTCATACAGTACTTCAGCTGTAAAAAGATATCGTAAAATTTGCAACGGCGAAAATTTTCTGATATTTTTCGCGAATCGATTACTCATGCCGCGGCCAAAATCACACGTGTGATGCACACGCGGCTCCTTCGGCTCGTGAAACGTTTATTTTCGATTATTTTATGATTCGTGCAAATGACGTTGGAGCATCGTCGGCTTTCTGCAATGACGCTGTCCTATAAATAGCGAAGATAAACCCAACGACGGTCGTCGTGCGGACGACACAAGGGTGATCGATGTTAACTTCATCGTCAAGAAATTTGGCGAAGGTGTTGTATTTTATTTTCAGGTAACGAAAAATAGTGTTGCAAATTTATCACCATTGATTGGTTGGTAAAGGTTTGAAAAAAAAAAAAAAAAAAAACAAGGTTTCATAAAAATATTAGTATCGACTTAATAAAAAAAAAAAAAATTCAAGCACACGATTTCATCGAGAAATATAAACAGAAAAATACAAACTGTATTAAAATTGAAAACCAAAAAAAAAAAAAAAAAAAAATGCCGGCTATTACTCGGAATTGCGTTTGGAGTCGCTCAAGCGCGAATATTGGAGTTAAACAAACATAATAACTATACTTTTGTATTCCTGTCAATCGCCGGTGAAAAATTAAAAAAAAAAAAAAAAAAAAAGGGGGAGAGGAAACGGATATGGCAAGTGTCGAAGAAACGACGAGAATTGTTCTCGCTCTGCTAGAATCGACGTCACAGCTGCCCTCGAGATTTATTTATAGTACTAACGACGGATGGATTCGTGCAGTTTATTGATTTTGAGAGAATGAAAATGTCGAAGGGCACACGAGGCAGCGAAGGCAAAGGTTCCTAGGGAGATTCGAGTATTCGAGAGCTGTTAAATTTTTGATTTGTATTTGAAAAATTGTTTTAACAAAAAATGGAAAAATGGGAGTAAAAAATTGTAAACACTGCGCGAGATTGGAGATAATCGCGAAGACGGATTCTCAATTTGCTATAATGAAACGAGTAGAAGAAAAAAAAAAAAAAAAAAAAACAAAGAATAAAAAGCATAAAGTAAGCGTAAGCGAGATATAATGATAGTCGGAGAGTGAACGGTCAGCTCATTGGAACTGCACGTTAGCATATGGTAATGATCTGGCGCGTATACACACCGTGCTTACGTAATTTAACGCTCGGCCGATGGTTTTAATTTATTACTAAATCGTTAATCGACTGCACCGCGAGGCGGTATCAATAGCGTAACGATAGGCCAAACCAGTAAATGTAATTGACTAACGCGCCGAGACCTTCGTCGGTTTGTTTTACACTGTTAGATCCGCACGGCCTGTCCGTTAATTTATTCATCACCGGCTGGTCGATTATCGAGAGATAACAGGTGCGGGAACGAATTTTTACTAATTTCCTCCCTCAATCCAGTGACTCTTGCGCCAAAGCAACGTACACGGATAAAATCAAATTACCAGCAAAAATATTTAATATTGTTAAAAAAAAAAAAAAAAAAATCCATCCACTAAAATGTATCGATAAAAACGAACGCTGTTGATTTATCCGTTAATGTTTCCGCTTATCGCAAATTTCTCATCTAATTTACCCCCAACTAAATATTGTATGTAAAAAAGAATCACGCCAGAAGCGGGGGATAAAACGTTTATTTTAAAAAAATTAGATACGTCGAAACTACAAATTAAAAATGACTTCGCTAATTATATGTTTTTATGCGTTATTAATTGATAGTTAAATTGTCATCGCTCACGATCAACAAACTCAATTCTTACTGCAATGGCCAATAATTTCTGATCCACACAAAGTGGTAGTCATTTATTATGTATTTCTTTCGTGCACGAGTGTCCAAACTGTTTAGGAATGTGTCATTATTTTCGCGGTGTTTGAACGTTGCACGCAATAATTTATAAAATTACCGATTACGGTAATTTGGTAAATTATTTAGTGCAACGTGCAAACACCGCTAAAATAATGCGCATAATTAATTTAAAAAAAAAAAAAAATGAATTACGAGCGAAGATCTAGCAGGTCACGTGACTCGGAATGAGCGCAATCGATTCCCCGTCGCCTCTCCCCCCCCCCCTCCCGCCCTCCGCGATGGTAGCGGACGTTGAACTCGTCGTCGTTGCTCGCGGTATGCAAGATAGAATATTACCGTCCACTGCGGGAACGCCGCCGCATTGTATATCAGCAAGTGGATCGGTGTCTCGTGTGTGCGCGTGTGTGTGTGGGCCTCGATGAAAGATTCGCGAGCGCGCGGGGTGTGCGCGCGACTTTGAAACGCCTTCGCCAATAGGACTTCCCTTGCATTGAAATGCAACGCGATCGTCAAGCTTCGGCGCAGTTCCCTCGTTCGCAGCCGCGGGCCTGATAACGGGTTCGATTGCGTCACGTTGCGCAATCATTGTTTACGCCCTCGCCGACGTAAGCAATATCAAAATCGCGAGCCAGCCGCGGGAGCAACGTCGTAATAGTCGAATCTGCGCCGAGAACTTTTCTTAAATATAGAGAAATTTCGTTGCACGTGTGTGCAATCGTCACTTTTTTTATTTTTTTTTATTTTTTTTTTTAACGTCGATTCCCTCCTAGACGGACACGCTTTGCTTCCCGAGTTTGCGAAACTATTCGCGAGTTGCCGCCAAATTTCACTCCGACCGCACGCGAAACACCGCGGTCGGCAATAAAGTATTTATTGCAAATCGATATTTCTAACGATGCACACCGTCTGCGATGAGAAGCAAATTCTTGCGTGAAGCGGATGTCGATACAGCTTCGTGCGAGAATTTAGTCTTTAGTCGTGGATGGTCGGCAATAAAACTTGTAACGAATTATTATTTATCAAAATAAATAATAATTCGTTACAAGTTTTATTACCGACCGGGTAACTTCATCGACCTTTGCACAAATTTACCCAACTTTTACGCAAGTTTATGCCTCGATGCATCTTGTCACGCGGGATGACACAGCAAATTATTCATTACAGTTTTGATTACCGACCGCGTGATATATTTACATCTTTACCACTCACAACTCTACCGGATAATAACTCTACTAAAAAAGATAGTTTAAACGACTCTACCACATAACAACACTACCGTATTAGAACTCTAACATGTTACAACTCTACCGTATTAGAACTCTACCATATTACAACTGTACTGTATTAGAACTCTACCATATTACAACTGTACCGTATTAGAACTCTACCATATTGCAGCTCTACCGTATTAGAACTCTACCGTATTACAACTCTACCATATTACAACTCTACCTTATTCCAACTGTACCTTATTACAACTCTACTGTATTAGAACTCTACCACATTACAACTCGACCATATAACGACTCTACCGTATTACAGCTCTACCGTATTAAAACTCTACCATATTACAACTCTACCGTATTACAACTCTACCGTATTACAACTCTACCGTATTAGAACTCTACCGTATTACAACTCTACCATATTACAACTCTACCTTATTCCAACTCTACCTTATTACAACTCTACCGTATTAGAACTCTACCACATTACAACTCGACCATATAACAACTCTAAGGTGTTACAGCTCAACCGTATTAAAACTCTACGGTATTAGAACTCTACGGTATTAGAACTCCATCATATTACAACTCTACCGTGTTAAAACTCTACCACATTAAAACTCTACCGTATTAGAGCTGTACCGTATTAAAACTCTACCATATTACAACTCTACCGTATTACAACTCAACCGTATTACAACTCTACCGTATTAGAACTCTACCGTATTACAACTCTACCATATTACAACTCTACCTTATTCCAACTCTACTTTATTACAACTCTACCGTATTAGAACTCTACCGTATTACAACTCTACCGTATTAGAACTCTACCGTATTACAGCTCTACCGTATTAGAACTGTACCGTATTAAAACTCTACCATATTAGAACTCTACCGTATTACAACTCTACCATATTACAACTCTACCTTATTCCAACTCTACCTTATTACAACTCTACCGTATTACAACTCTACCGTATTACAACATTACAACTCTACCGTATTAGAACTCTACCGTATTACAGCTCTACCGTATTAGAACTGTACCGTATTAAAACTCTACCATATTACAACTCTACCGTATTACAACTCTACCATATTACAACTCTACCGTATTACAACTCTACCGTATTACAACTCTACCGTATTACAACTCTACCGTATTACAACTCTACCGTATTACAACTCTACCGTATTAGAACTCTACCGTATTACAACTCTACCTTATTAGAACTCTACCATATTACAACTCTACCGTATTAGAACTCTACCAGAGAGTAAACAAATTTCAACCAGAAAGAAAGTAAATCAAAATAAAACTCTACCGGAATACAAGAGCTAGACGAAATAAAAATTTTCCGCAGCTCTTGTGCAAATTGAGACCTCGATACACTAGAGAACGACAAGATCAACAGCGAATTGAGACCCGTGGAAAAATTCTCTTTGCCATTGAGAAATGAATGCCCGATCGAGGTCGCGAAGCCGGCGACGCAGTTCGGAGAAGCTCGGAATCACCGACGGTAGCGTCACGTAATGGAGTAATCTTCCGATAGTCCCGTGTTTGCATTGCGTCGTTGAAAAATAATAAAAGGCGAGAGGGTAGATAGCCTCGGGTTCTGCAGCGGCGCAACGCAAACCTGATATCACGGCTCATTGGCCATGACTTTGACTTTGAGCTCGAGCGTTTCGTCCTTTGGTGGTCCGCGCCTCCGCCTCGTCGCCTCTAATATCTCATTATTGCGTTAAAAGAAACAAGACAAAAAAAAATGTAAAAAAAAAAAAAGGGAAAAAAATAAAAATAAAAATGCGTATCCACCTATACATCGCCGAACAAATCGAAGCGTTCGAGCGCGAAGTCGTGCCGAGCGAATATCGTCCGCGCATGCGCGACTCGGCGTTGTGCAACTCGGCGATCTTTAGCTCGGCGGTCTCGCCTCGGCTAGCTCATCTTCTTTGTTTCCACTTCGTACGTGTAACTCCACCGTGTATATATATAGACGAACGTACGATATGACATGCCCGCCGAGAGTTGCACATGCCGTTCTTTATTTCTCTCTCTCGCTGCCACTCGGCGCGGTGAAAATTTTTCGTTGTCGTTGACTCGCTACCGCGCTCGAGTGTGGGTGTTATAACTGAGTCTGCGCGCGGGGGCGGAGGAGGCTCTGGTTCGTCGCGCCGACATCGCCCCCTCCCCCACCGCCGCCCCTCCTGCGCCGAAAGCGTGCGACCGAACTCGCGTCACGTATTTTTTGACCCTGAAATACGACGGAGTTCGACGGCCGCTGCACTCGACAAGGTCGTCGCCATTCGTGATGCAAGAGAGCCGCGCACCTCGCGCGCATCCGCGGCACCACCTCCACCTCCGTCCGCAGCCCCGCGGCCGCACTCCATCATTCCGCGCGTCTAGCTCCGCGCGATACACGGTCCAACGTTGATAATACCACGGGCTCTCTGGCTTATTGCCTTGCCTGCCTGTTGTGCGCTATCTGTCGGTGCCGAAACCGACCGCGAGAGACTTCAATTAGCCGCAATGTCGGGATAAGGGAACAAATCGTAATTCGATAAGCATTATGCTTATCGTAACGGAGCTGACCCGGACCAACGATAGAAGCGATTATTGGCAATGGGGTCAAAGAGAAAAAGCAATTATGTACTTATCAAGGATGTAGAGACTGGACGCCATATTACTCGATAAACATTATTATTGTTATTATTGTTATTATTGTTATTATTGTTATTATTGTTATTATTGTTATTATTGTTATTATTGTTATTATTGTTATTATTGTTATTATTGTTATTATTGTTATTATTGTTATTATTGTTATTATTGTTATTATTGTTATTATTGTTATTATTGTTATTATTGTTATTATTGTTATTATTGTTATTATTGCTATTGTTTATGTTTATTAGTTTACGGAACGAGCCATTTTACGAAGTAGAAGTAGTCGTTTGGTAAGAGCTTTTATTAAAAATGACTAGAACTAAGAAACGACTTGTAATTTTGTTTGGTAAGACAAAAAGAAGAAAAATCAATACAGACCTACTTATATGTGACACCCCCCCCTTGCGAATGGGGATTTGTATCCCTGGAAAGTAGCAATAAAGTATACATACATACATGCATACATGCATACATACGTATACAATATACACACATACACACAATACAATATACATACATACACATAATACACACATACAAAACAGAAATACTGTTGAGTGACGGTTCGTGTGTGTCAATACAAAACAGCTTTACGGTTTACAGTGTGACATAATCAGAGCGAGCATATACAGTTGGAATTACTAATGCCTAGAGCGTAGGAGAGCCGAAAAAAAAAGAGCGTGGTATGGCAAAGTCGACCTCGATTGACGAAAAAGTCACATATGTAAGAATTTGTTATGCAGGACGGTTCGTAATTTAATAATTTAAATTCGAACAATATACAGTTGCAATATCACCGTGCCAGAGCTACGAAAAACCATTGTTTTTTTTTTTTTTTTCATTGTTATTTTTTCGTGCGTTCATCGCGTTTTCAATTTTTCTCTCAGAATTCTCGTTACGTAACGCTAGAGTCTCGAGGTCGATTTTTCGTTTTTCTGCTGAATCCCACCTACGCCGTTTTTAAAAACTTTGATCTCATTCGTCCGTCGAGCGTTTGTAGTAATGCGTAGCCGCGCGCTCGCAACCGCAAAGCGGTCGTAGGCTGCGATGCTCTCTCCCGGTGCTGCTGCTGGATATTATACTTATATTCTTGCGGCCTCGACGTTACTCTCGCCCGACGGGGACCCACTCAGTCTGTGTTCTTTTTGCCGCTGCCCTCGCGCTCTCTTACGAAACTTTCGGGGAAAAACGGCACTAGGTCAGATATTCGAACTGAATTGAGATTATTCGATCGAGCGTCTCGTCGATGCACGCAATCGGACGGAAAAAAAGGACGTGCAAGGACGACCGATCGACGCGAGCTTGAACAGAAAATTCCCCCACTTTTTCCGTCCCCGGTCTCGCGTGCTGAATGTTTTCATCATATATATCTATATCTATATATATATATATATATATATATATATATATATATATATATATATATATATATGTTTGCTAATATTTTTGCATTTTTAGGCTCGTTGAAAAAATATATATATATATATTAAAAATTGTTTTAGTCATCGAAGACGGTGTTTTTGGGTGTGACGTTCCGAGCTCTCGGTGAGGGAAACGTAACGGCGGTGTCGCTTTCGAGTCAAGGCGTTGGTCCTTTACATCAGGGACGAAGACCTCGTCTAACACTGCTTTAGATAGGAGCGATGCGTTAAGAGGGCACACTTTGAGACTTCGTTGCCTCACGCACGTAGATTATGCAGAACAAATGTAAACTCGATAATTCTGTTTAGTACTCATGGAAACTATATTTTATTCTATACTATACTTTAACTATGAACTATATTTTGTTCTCGCACTAAAATCGACGAGAATGTGTCATATATGTATAAATATATACAATTGGCCAAAGATCCGTCATACAGAGCTTTGCCCGCTATTCGGAGTCTCATAGATCATGCAGTTCAGCGATGGCGTTAGGAATAACTGAATTGGCCGTAATGCGCACGTCTATTACCCTAAATCTCTCTTATGCTATACACGGAGTTATTTTTTATATTATGTTTCTTGGAAAACTAGTTTGAAGTGACAAAAAGTGCGCATTAGCGTGGTCGTTAAATTGAAAATTAAAAAAAATTTTCTGACTGCCACCCAGTATTATCGTAAGGTTTAAAATAAAACCCCGGTGTACGAAGGATCATCGAAATTAATGCATCTTTAAAGGTCGCTATCGGCTATTAAAAAAAAAATGTTTAACTTCTAACCATCTAAATGTAAAGTCAAAATGAAAAAACTCGAGATTTCCTTGGAACCACTCGGCACTTCCAAAGTGCAAGGTATCAGAAAAAAAAAACTCTGCGAAATCCCTATGAAAGTGAAGTATTCTTAGAGGTCGCTACCGAGGGTTAAACTGGTATAAAATATCCCTATCGACGAAAGAACGAAAAATATTATTTACGATAAATGTTATTTGTGTTAAACTCTCTTCAACAGCTGAATCGAGAGTACTCTTTTTTTTTTCTCTTTTGCGGATGTCATTGCGGTATCGAGGGAAACCAACGATTAATTGGCGCTGAGTTTTAGCCTACGGAAAATAGCAGTCTCGAGTAGCTGCGACAGTTTCTCCTATGCTTACACGTATCGGCAATAAAAGTGCCGAGAGAGGGGAGAGGCGGGGCAAAATTGGATAATGGGGCAAGGCGCAATTTCCCAATAACTTTTAGGATTGTGGCCGCGACGATAAGTGGGGCAAAACGGGTATGAAAATTCAGATGTATCGTTGTGACAAAAATGGGACATCGAAGTGTTATTCGAAAATAGACTTTTGCCTCACCGTCCCGTTTTGCCCCACTGTCCCATCTTGATCCGCGCTCCCGCTGCATAGCTCGGCCTGAGCGTGTCCAACTCAATGGAGTATAGAAACTCATGACAAAAGACTACGTGTATGAAAATAAGTTTTCTTCTAGCCGGTAGATTACGCAAGATGTAACAGACTCGAAGCCCAGCACTATTTCGCACAGTGATTTCGGGATCGGAGCGACCCGAGCACTCGAAGGGTCAAGTGTCGAGATAAAACGGCGGCGGCACCGCCATAGAAACGAGTTTGATTGAGCGCCGTCGGGACAATGTAGTGGGTCAAAGGGAGGTCGAAATTTCTAACGGCGAACGTGATCCGAGGAGACTCGTCGTTGCGAGTCGATCGGAACCGCGTTTGACAAACTCGGCAACGCGGGTCCACGAAGAAATTTTTTCGGTCGATGCCCAGCCGTAAATTCCATCGGTCGGTACACAAATTTACTCCGAAACTCGTCTATAGGCACGGTACAGTGGAATATACAGTACCAAATCTTACCGATGAACGGACGAGAGCGGCGAACCTAGACGCTCACCCGTTCTCGTAGCCGACTACGAATTACGGTATAATATACGCCACGTGCTTTTCCATGCCCGTGGACTCACTTCTAATGGTCACGTTCACACGCCTCGATACGTTCTCTCGCAAAGATATAAACCGTTATGAGGTCAGTGGACCCCCCATTTTAGCCTCGTCGTCTGCGTTGACCCCATGCCTGAATGTTTGAATAATACTTACCTCCCGTTCGGACCACCTCCGGTCGATCCCGACATATTTTCCTCGAAGACGGAGAGGCGTTCCTCGGAATCTCAACGGAAGGGTCGGAAGATCCATCTACTTGTCTGCAACAGCGATATATAGATGTATAAACAATTTTTTTTCAATGAGACTTTTCATTTTTTTTTTTTTTTTTTTTTTTTTTTTACATTTTATGGACATTTGAAAGATATAAGGATGAAATGGGGAATGGCGAGGGAACGGCGTTGGGAGGTGTCTGAAAAATTGTGAAAGATACATTGAAATGCAATTTTTGGGTAATTTTTTTTAATGGATAGAGTACTAGGAATTATCGAGGTGAATTCCCAGTCTTTGGAAAGAGAAGGTGAGCAAAATTCGCATAAAAAAATCGAGCACAAAAAGTGAATTATTAATTTAACAAAACCGAATGAACATGTGTAAGAAAATTGGGCGAAAACCACTTCAATAGTTTTGCAATCCATTGCCGCTATTATTTTCGCAAGATAAGGACATAAAGCCCGTGACGCAAATACTATCCAATGTAGTCTATGTGTGCATACAAATTTCTGTAAGCAATTTTTTTTTTTTTTTTTTTTAATGCAACTTTCTTGACCCATTGAAGCACGGCTGAAGGTGAATCACAGATGATACACCTCTTTGAATTCAGAAAAAAATGCATTAATAACCAATGTATCTAAAACTTTATATAAGTAAAAAAAAAAAAAAAAAAAAAATTTAAGCTTCAAAGGTCTTCTAATCTTTAAAGGCCATATGAAATTTATGTACTGTCTCTACCGCTAATTTTCCTCCCAGCCCAATTATCTACGCAACGGCTGACATGAAAATCCGCGACGATGGATTAATTGACGAGAATTTAACGTAAACGATGCTATTACGATTTTGTCCGATTGACGAAAAAACCATTCTAGAATCGTCGCGGTGAGCGCCGACGTCTCCAGTTCGTTCCAGTTTATGTAACGTTAATTGCGTCGCCAATTTTGCCACCGTCCGCGTGATTTTTCCGTCGGCCGTGTGTACGAACGCCTGAACGGGGCATGTGATTGTCGCGGAAAAAACGTGAGCGTTACACAACCCCGCCGACGGCCGTTCGGATGCGCGCACAAGTGTTTGCGACACTCCGACGAGGGACGGCATATAATTGCGATCGAATAATCGATAAAACGCTCCCCGTCGCTGAGACCGTGGCCGAAATACAAATTTCGAACTCGTCGATCGAACTGCTTCATCTCCCATCCGCGACAAACATAATGCACGTTATCTCTCACAAATTGGAATGACCATTCGGCTATTGAAATGAGTTTGCAAATTCGTTTAACCCTGACACGCATGCGGCCTCGACGCAGTGCTCTGTACAGTCCTGTAATTTCTCTTCTGTCCTTTATTTTCGTTCCTTTTTTTTTTTTTTTTGTTTTTTTTTCCTTTTCCTCGTCGTTTCGCGCTGGAGACTTTGGTCGTCGTCAGCGTCGCTCGAAATTAGCGCGATCAAAACTGCTACGACGAGATGAACGACGCGCGCATGCGCGCGAGAGAGGGATGAAACGAAAGCGCTCTGGAGCGCATGCGCGGTTAAAAAAAAAAAAAAAAAAAAAAAAAAAAAAGCGCAACACTCACGAGAGAATGAAACGTGGATCTCGACGGCGTAAGCTCGCGTGGACTTTATTTTTAAGATCGCTCGCCCACACCGCTCGACCGCAGGGGCTGCACCAACCTTTATTATTAAATCAAGGTTGTTGGCTTTCACTCCGCGGCGACGGTCCGCCCCGCGATACCCGCGAACTACGACACTCACACAGCCGCCGCATGTTCGTCCGTCCGTGTGCGTGTTTTGTTCATGCTATGCCGGACCTCTTTCGCTGAATGGCTTCGAAGCGAATCGTTGCAGTCGCTAATAGCTGCCTGCACCCGAGATCTGTATTACACCATTATTGCATTCTACACTCGCTCGCTTACTTGCACCGCGCCGAAACAAGGGGATACACGGTGACGCGAATGTACTCTCGCACACTGCAATTTTATCCCGCATTAAGCGATCGTAACTGGACGAATTTTTTTTTTTTCAGTCACGCGATGCCACGCTGTGGAGAGCATGCTTTTTTTTTTTTTTTTGTCGATTACTCGTGTTTACCATCCACTTTTCATTTGCTTATTTATTTAGTTGTTTATTTATTTATGTATCTATTTACTTATTTATTTGTTTGGCACATTTGCATCTACCAATCACAACCCTACCAAAATACGCAGCTCTAATAACGTTTATCGGACAACAACTCTATCATATTGCAACTCCATCGGATTAGAAATCTACCAGATGGTAAAAAAAAAAAAAAAACTCTACCGGAAATCAAAGCTACCGATAGAGTTTTATTTAAATTCCGGTAGAGTTTTATTTGGATTCTTATAGTTTCTTGTTACATTCTGATAGAGATGTTGTTAGAGTTCCAATACGGTAGAGTTGTTATAGTTGTCCTTTTTTGCTAACGTTGCTTTCTGGTAGAGCTGTGAGTCAGTAGAGATCTAAATGTGCCAGTTATTTTTGTATTTATTTACTTATTTATTTACCTATTTATCTATAGTATGCAAGTGTTTATTTGTTGCTAAGAATGCAATTGATTCTATAGCAAGGGGTAGCTTAGCCTTACCTTATTCGTTAATCACTTTGCTGTGAGGAGCCCCGATAAGGGCCCCAACGTATAGGGAAGTACGTTTCTCTCTCAGTGAAGGGGTTAATCATAAATGCGCGCATTTCATGACCGTTGATTAGACAGCAGAAAATTGCATTTACCGAATTACTGTCGCAGCTTAGCAGCTAGTCTAACATTGTGTGATCTGCCGGGCTAAGTAACGCTTAGTGACTCGAGAATTTGGCATGTCAATACAAAATGTTCTACCGTATCTACTCCCTGTTTGTAACATATTGAGTAGTTTTTATTTGGGTCAAACTTGTAGCCGTTTCCACTTACTATGACCCCAAAGGACTACTTGTTCGCAAGTCTTAATTGGGACATGACTCCGAGTGCTTGTACAGGCGACTCTAACATTGAAATATTCTGCAGCGGTTTTTGCGGCTGTTCTAATGCGTGAAATTTTCAGCGAGTATGTTGATGCTGTCTCATCCATATCTTGTTATTTATTATTTATTTATTTTACTTTGTTTTTTTTTTTTTTTTTTGATTCAAAGAGAATTGATGAATGAATTTATTCTGTAAGGGCGGATAAACTTTGCTATTAAAAAAAATACAAAAAATGCCAACCACAGCACAATTTAATCGTTGTTTAAAATTTTGTTTAGCTGTACATGATCATGTTCGATGTTCTTGTGAATATTCTAAACAGATTCATTCGGTAATTGAGATTGTAATTTTATTTTTTGATTTTTTTTTTTATGAAGAATCTTCAAAATGACCGAGGTCGTGTCAGGCAGTGAGGGAGCTTGCACAAGGTTTTTTCCCCATCGTCTAAGTATTCGATTCAACTCAATCCGGTAAATGCATCGCTCGGCTCACCTTTTTAAATCGTCGGGAGCGCTCGCGGCCTTTGACCCCGAGCTGGCTCGGCGCTGCCGATTGACCCCCGTGAATGCAAGCGATTGAAGAAGCGAGCGTAAGACAGCGGCGGGAGACAAGACAGATAGAAGAATGGATTTATTACGCAGCAGCACTCCCCGGCACATTAACCGTTCGCGAGAAGAAATTGCTTGCTCCCAGTTATCCCTCACTGCGCGGACCGCGATACTCCAGCATTGTCTCACTCCCCTGTGTTACGCAACGTCAGCTATGCAACTGCATTCACCGATGCACCCGTTGACGGAATCTTCTCTTTTTTTCCATTTCTTCAATTTCCCAGTGATTTCCAACATTTCAATATCGACTCTCTTACCATTATCTCGACCATTGTCATTATTATTATTATTATTATTATTATTATTATTATTATTATTATTATTATTATTATTATTATTATTATTATTATTATTATTATTATTATTATTATTATTATTATTATTATTATTATTATTATTATTATTATTATTATTATTATTATTATTATTATTATTATTATATACCAATTAAGAGCAGAAGATTGTTAAAAGTAGGTTACAAAAACATTCAAGAATTTGAGCGATAATATAATTGTTTCCCCTTGAGCTCTTGGCTTTATTTACGTGTATCTTGGTAACGTAACAAAGAGGGTTGACTGACTATTTGTTATTTTTTTTTTTTAACTCTTTTAAACGAGGCGACGACTTCCCCCTTTACTCTTCCATTTCGGAGCACGAGCTTAACATTCTCTTCTCCCTTTTTCCAATTCTTCAATGTCCCAGTAATGTCTAATATTTCAATATCGACGCTCTCACCATTATCTCCGCATTTGTCATTATTATTATTATCATATTATTATACCGATTAAGAGCAGAAGATTGTTAAAACTATGTTACAAAAATGTTAAAGAATTCGAGCGATAATATAATTGTTTTCCCTTGAGCTCTTGGCTTTATTTACGTGTATCTTGGTAACGTAACAAAGAGGGTTGCCTGGGTATTTTTTTTTTTTTTTTTTTTTTAACTCTTTTAAACGAGGCGACGACGTCCCCCTTTTTCTTCCATTTCGGAGCACGAGCTGCGCGCGACGAAGGCGAATGTCTCTCCGTGGGCGTTCGGGACTCGGTGATTTTTGGACGATTTTTGTCTGGCTCTGGCGGTGTTTGCTGACGGTGCTGCTGTCGCTGGAAGGGTTGAACCGAGAGTATCGCCGAGAGGAAAAGGAGAGGCAACGGTGATTTATCCATCCGTCCGTATGTTGCGTCTGCGTGACGCTCTATGGACCCAAAGTTTGCGAGACTGCTAACTGCGCTCATTCGACGACTCTTTGGATCTTCTTTGTCGTCGAGGACTCCACTCGCTTACGCTCTGTAAGACACTCTTGCGTTATCCATTTCGTTCCATCCTCGTCGTCTCGCTCTCGCGGACTATTTATTTTCGTCCCGTGCACGCCGGTTAATGATGTACGCGAAAGAGAGCCTCTCGCGAAATTATTTTTAACGGCTCTCCCGACTCTTTTTTTTTTTCTTTTCGACTCTTTTTGTTTCCACCTTCCCTCGACGACAGCCGCGAAAGAGAGAAATAGGTTGGATAACGAATTCCTGACCACAGCTATTCGTTTCAGGGTCGTAAGCATTTTTTTTTCACACACGATTTTACTTAAGCAAAACTACTTTAATATCTCAGCTGTAAAATCACGATTTTATCAAAAAAAAAAATTTAGAAGACACTTTTGGTTGCCGACCGGTGAATAGCGTTTTACGCTATAAAATTGTTTCCAGCTAAATTTAATTAACAATCGTTAATCATCCAATGAATCATCCATTTTTTTTTTTTTTTTTTTTTTACTCTTGCGTAAACATACAAGTCGGGATCCATTTCGTAATCATTGCTCCCACTTTTGTTTTCACCTTCTATATAGCGGCGAAAGAGAGAAATAGGCGGATAACGAATTCCTGACCACAGCTATTCGTTTCAGGGTCGTGAGCATTTTTTTTCACACACGATTTTACTTAAGCAAAACTACTTTGATATCTCAGCTGTAAAATCACGATTTTATCAAAAAAAAATTTAGAAGACACTTTTGGTTGCCGACCGGTGAATGGCCTTTTACTCTATTCACCCTAATACAATTGTTTCCAGCTAAATTTAATTAACAATTGACAAAACCCATTACATTACGAATCATACATTTTTTTTATCGGCTTTTGTTCCTCCAACCTACAAATACAACTCGGGACTCACTACGACATCGTTGCTCTTCCCTAGTCCATATCCACTTACATATATACACACTATATAGCACCACAAGATGTTCCGTACACCTGCCAAGTGTATGTAATGCGCATTACGGTACAATGATGAATGATAAAAAAAAAAAAAAAAAAAAAAAAAAAAAAAAAATGGAAAAGCGACCTCAAAGACGATACCGTCGATGCGAGTGAGATCGCGGCAAAAATCTGCGCGCGCACCTCTGTGTCTCTGAAACCGTGTAAAAGGCAACTCCGCCGTTCGATTGCGTAATAAAATAATGGAGCTATCTAACGGTAAAGTAAAACGATAGATCGGCGCGGGCCTGCAGGAACGGCGCGGCCATTAGCGTATGGTAATCGACTTTGTAGTTGGTCGTTGTATCATCGAGAGAAAGAGATAGGCTCTTCGTAGTTAATACATGGGGGAGGGGGGGGGGGGGAGGGGATAAAGCGGGACTAACGGAATTTGAGAAAGAGAGAGAAGAACGGCCACCGAGCGGCGGGAACGGCACGAGGCATGCTTCTATTTATCAGGAGGATACCGTATGTAGTTACATGTACGAGAGAATACGTCCAGGTATGGCGAGGATAGAGACGGAGTATTGAGGATGAAGGAAGAACGATAGGGAGAATTCGAACTTCGCTAGAGAAAGAGCGGAATCGCGTGGGCATCGGAATCGTATCGAAACCGCGAGAGGAGAGACGAGGAAGGGGGCGAGAGAGAGCCTCAAAGATCGATGCTGAATCGGATCGGGACGTCATTTGTAACGGTAAGTGGCCGGCCGTTATGCTCGTGCAGACGGCGTGAGCACAAACACACACACACACACACAGCATTCGGTCGAATTGGTCCAGTCAGCGTCACCGAAAGACGAAACGCCAGGACTCGGTTCGGATCGCTATCGGTAATTCGAGAATTATTTATTTATTTTTTTTTTCATGTACCTTGATCAGGTGCTTCCTATGAGTCGGTAGGAAAGGACATCTTACAGTGGGAAAAATGAAATGATTGGATTGAGCAAATGAGCGGTGAGTTACATTCGAAGGTGTGGTAGGACAAAAATGTTCGTTTCAATCGAGGAATTTCGAATACATTGGAGAAAATGATCGTCTAACGGAACAATGCTTTATTTGTATCATACGAATAAGAACTTTGAACGTATGTCACGGCGATTTTTGGTCGAACCTATTTTCTTGCGCGAACCTATTTTTGCTCGAATCGAACCTATTTTCTTGCGCAGTGTACCTACGTGTACGGTTCGCGGGAAGAAATGCTGCGGACTCAAAGGACTGTAAAGAATTAATTGATAATCAATTAAGTTTTTGTGCAAATTAAATTTAAAGAGAAATAATAGTAGATGAGAGTGGTGGTCGCTGACCGGATTCTTATTGCTGGGGAAAATAACGGAAATAACCATTTCTATTGGTGTTTGTGAAAACGAAAAAAAAGAATCGATGTTTCTCAACTGGGGATTCAGACACGCTAGGGGAGAGGGGGGCAAAATGGCACAGCGGGGCAAGAGAGGATAACGAGACAAAAGCCAATTTTCCAATAACTTTTGGATGGTGACGATGGTGGTGAGTGAGGCAAAACGCGTTTGAAAATCCGGATGTATCGTTGGGACAAAATGGGGCATCCAAAAATTACTGTAAGATCAAGTTTTGCCCTCACTGTTCCATTTTGCCCCGCTGTCCCATTCTCTCCGCTCTCCCCTGTATGATTCCTAATTGGGAATCATGTAGCGTTCAAATAGCGTTGCCGTTTTTCGTCGCCAAAATACAACGGTTATACAACGAAATATACGATTCCTAGTTAGGAATCATATAGCGTGTGTGAATCGCCAGTTGCAGTGGTTTTTTAGAGAAAAAAAAAAAAAAAATACTCGCACGTCCCTTTTGACGACGAAAAATGGCAAAATGGTATTTCACAATTCTTTTCGGATGTTGTTTGAACAAAAACAGAAAAGAAAAAGGAATGAAAAAAAGGAAGAGATCCGAGCTTCTTCAGTTTCCGGACTGAGGAGGTTGCGCGTGTAGGCCAAAAGATCGAATTCCACGAGCCCGAGAGTATAACGGCACCTCACGGTGGGCCCCGCAAGGCGGTTTGGGACTTTCTTCGAGGCCCCTCCCCAAGAGGCAAGAGCCCGTGAACTTGCGCATTATTTTTCGTTGACGTTCCGACGCGTCATCCGACTGTCGCCCCGCGGACCGTGACTCTTCGCACCGATGCGGTTACCGCGCAGCAGTCACGACGATTATGCGAGACTGCTTTTTTGCTTTCTTCCTCTCAAACTTCATCCTCGCCTCCTGTTCTTTTCCGTAACCTTTATTTATTTATTTTTGTCAGTTCGTTTCTTTGCCTTTTTTTTTTTTGCTTAACTTCGAACCGTCGTTGCGTGAGGTAACCGTTTTAACGGCTGAGTGCTAATTCCGCCTGTAGAGTATACAGCGTGCTGTAGCTCACGTGGCCACCGAATATCGCAGGTACCGCGGGCCCGGGTCCCGTTTCGGAATCTCGGATGAGCCGTCGCACGAGCTGTGCGCAACGCATTGCGGGCCTATCACACGAACGCATTTCTTCGGACGATCGTCGCTCGACGTTTCGACTTCGCGAACAGGACATCGTCGCGCGTATATTAATCATGCAATTACCGACGCTTCGACGGCACCTCAATAAGACTTTTCCATCGCAGGAGTTAGTTCACGCGAAGCGATTGAACTTTACAAACGTGCACTTTTGCCAGGAGCGCACTGCGCTGTTACTCGTAGTTACTGCAATGGTATCTAATTTTTGATCAATTTTGTTCCGGGCCATTAAAAAAAACCACTGTTCAAGCCTGCAGAACGGGGCAAAATGGGACGGTGGGGCAAAACGGTTTCGAAAGTCCAGATGTATCGTTTGGACAAAATGGCCATCGAAAAATTGTTGGGAAATAGAGTTTTGCCTCACAGTTCCGTCTTGGCCCGCTCTTCCCTACCTCATTTACTCTGTCGTTAAAACAGCTAAATGAAAAAAGCCATTTTTTATTTTAAAAATGCTGGAAAACGTTGACGTTTATCATTGTCACGTTGAAAATTTATCAAGATCAAGTTTGTCACATTTTTTTGTTTCTTAATTTATGCGGCTACATTGCAGAGAAATCTGATCCAAGCTGTCGGACGACTTGGCGATGATCCACTTGTTGCCTCTCAAACGCCGCCGAGTTCATCTCAGCTAATAGAAACCTGGCTCAACATTGTAAAGCTTAGACTCGTGACTATATGTATGACCAGTAGCTATCAGTGCATAGCTCGGACGGCTCGAGTACGCGTGTTAACGGTAATTCATCGTCCGCACAACACACAATCTCTGTAGTCTCGATACTCAAGTACTGTGTTACGAGATTGCGGTAGCTCATGGACTTCTCCTCTCGGACGTAAGAGATTCGTCCATTCAAGAAACGTTTCTCGTCCACGAAGATCCACAATTCCTTTTTTTATCAACGCTGCAGTTTAACAATTTTTTGCCTTATAAACCAAACAATTCAACAACTTTACAATTGAGTTGCCAACAAAAAAAAAAAAATACAATATTAATGAATGAAAGAAAAATAAAACTGTTGATTTTTAGGGACAAGAAATATCCCTTAAATGCCTAGGTCTCTTTCGACCGTGCAGACTTATGTATGCTCGGCTGGAACGTCTCAGTGCGCTTGAAAATTCGACGTCGATGGTGTTTCATTCTACGCATTTTCCCCTTTAGATCTTGGATTAACGCCGCTGCCGCGTTAAAACCGCACACGATAGGACACACACCGTACGAGACATCGTCTCGTACGCTCCGGGCTCCATCCTTCTTTCTCTCTTCCCTGTAAAGGGGTCTCACCTTTGCTCCAGATTGCACGGCTCGGCGGTGCAAGATGTGGAACGCCATCGAGCGTATCCGGGGCACGCTGCATTAATTTTAATGCGCGAGCCAGAGCAGCCAGTCTTGCAACGTGTTGGACGTTCGAGTCTCGCGAAACCCCGTACTATAGCACACACATATATATGATCGTACACGGCACATATAGCGAATTACATTACAGCTAGGCTCGCTATTTTGTTGTGACACTCGAGGTAGCGATAAAAAAAAAAAATTATCAGTCGATTAATATGTACACGACAATGTAACAAGATTATGCAGCGAATACATACCAGCTATTGCTATTGCTACTGCTATTGCTATTGCTATTGCTATTGCTATTGCTATTGCAGTTGCTGTTGCTGTTGCTGTTGCTGTTGCTGTTGCTGTTGCTGTTGCTGTTGCTGTTGCTGTTGCTGTTGCTGTTGCTGTTGCTGTTGCTGTTGCTGTTGCTGTTGCTGTTGCTGTTGCTGTTGCTGTTTCTGTTGCTGTTGCTGTTGCTGTTGCTGTTGCTGTTGCTGTTGCTGTTGCTGTTGCTGTTGCTGTTGCTGTTGCTGTTGCTGTTGCTGTTGCTGTTGCTGTTGCTGTTGCTATTGCTGTTGCTATTGCTATTGCTATTGCTATTGCTATTGCTATTGCTATTGCTATTGCTATTGCTATTGCTATTGCTATTGCTATTGCTATTGCTATTGCTATTGCTATTGCTATTGCTATTGCTATTGCTATTGCTATTGCTATTGCTATTGCTATTGCTATTGCTATTGCTATTGCTATTGCTATTGCTATTGCTATTGCTATTGATTTCTGACAATTATCTGGCTGGTGCTCTACGGTCGTAAATTACGATGAAAGTCGGCGACCGGTATGCGATAGTTCTGCGAGATATTTTTATTACCGCACTACAGTACCAATGAGAACGAACGATGTGTCCACAGATGTTGGGTATCGAACGAGATTAGCGCGTGTCGCCGACGAGATAACCGGGAACGCGGAGGCCGTGCGGTCTACGCGACTATAATCGCTTATAAAACCGGGCAAAAAGTTTCGCCATATTACGGCATAGTTCAATCTCGGCGCGAACTGCAGCGCAGCTGAATTGCATCAATGACATTATATGCACTTCTCGGGAAGCCACGGCTCGTTCGGGTGTACTACTCGTGTATAACTGTGTGAAAATTGCTCAGCCTCCCGGTTACTCAATTCCTCCGTGTCTTGCACGATGCCTTCGCTCGGGAGTCCGTTTTTCACATCGTCGTCGGTGTTCCGTTACGTCTCTCGGTTGCGCCACGAATACCGTCTTCGCTACGAAAGGATTGCAAACTCCATCGGGCCAGCGAATCAGCGAAGTTCGACAATCGATCCAACCCGAGACACGCTGGGAGCCAGGAAGTCGACGGAGCGATAATCTCTCAGGAACGATCATCGAGAACTCAGTTAATCGTGCGGCTCAACCGGACGGCAAACGGGGAAGGTCAAGTCGCAAGAGAAAAATAGGAAAATTACGTTCGGCTGATATAATATTCATGTGTCTGTGCGGTGCGCATGCGCGCCAGTATTTGCGGCGGAGGTGAAGGCATTTGTGACAAATTGCGAACTCGCGTGCACACATGAAGGGGGTGGGGAGGGGGGGGCGGGGAGGGGAGGGGTACAGAGTCGGACGCGGGCCGCGGGGTCAAACGGGAAACTCACTCGTGTGACCCAATGCCCCAGATAGAGGAGAGAAGCCAGCGGTACCACACGCCACTTCGCCTCGTTATATCTTCGCGAGGTTCTTTTTTTTTTTTTTTTTTTTTCATTCTTATTTTTATCCAAAAATATAAATAATTTTTTCTCCAATTACCCTCTATCGTGACGCGATTTTCAGCGGAGCGTCAGCTATTTATTTCGATCATTCGATTCCTCTCGTATTAATGTCATACATTTTCTTAATTACTGTGATATGCTGATTGTGAATTTTTGTTCGAGGCTCTTTGCTATTTTTAAGAATATCGCACGATCATTTTTACTAGTACGTGATAAGGTTCAAGTAAATTCGTGTAATCAAATTATCGAATGCCTTGAGAGAGCTTCGTAAAAGTTACAAGCAACTATTTCGAAATGAAATTAAAAAAAAAAAAAAAATGGGACTAAATTTAAAATAAATTAAATTGAAATTAAACGGATTAAAATTTATCCGCGAATGCGTAAAAATAACAATTCACTGGTAAGTTATCATCGCAGTGACCCTCGGTGGGTTAACTGGCGCACAGGTTGTCATTTGCGTTTTATGGATGCAGAGCGGTCGGGAATTGACGGACTCGCTCGGAAATTCATTGGATAACTAGGATGTACAGCGACGATAATAGTTAAATATACGAGGAACCCCGGCGAGAACGCTATTTGCGCCGATCACGCTCGCGTGTCTCGGTGACGATCTCTTTGCGCGTGTTGCTCCACTTACGGTCCATTAGCCTTCGGCGACGCAAATGCAGTACGTATGTATCGCTCGGTCGATATTGATCGGTATCCCAAGCTAGCACGCACGCGCTCACTCAACGAGAGAGCTTCGTACGTACACTTTTTTTTTTTGCTATTTTTTGTGTTTTTTTTTTTTTTTTTTAACTTTTTACCCCGATCGCTATTTCGATCGCGGACACGAATCGCCGATTATACCAGGGACTACGTAGCATCGGCCAGATGCAACGGCAATGCCATGCAAGAGCGCTGATTCAGCGACGATCGGATAGAGTCGCGGAACTCTCGATCGACATTTTTCTCGTGAATTATTCTTATCGCGTGTAATTTTTTTTTTTTTTTTCTTCCCCTTTTTTCATATTCTGAATAATACAGAGCATTGCGCGACCGAAAGCCCGTCGGGTGGCACGAGCTCGGAAGCATTAGCGGGATTGCGATATATTATTAAAGGAATCGAGTCACGTAAACACATTGTAAAAATTAAGAGTTCGCTATCTATGTGTGCGTCCAGAAATAAGATCGCGAAGGAGATAGATGGCCCGTCGGTGTGCACGACTGTTTAATGACTTTTCACATTATATGCAAAGTGATTGTCAGTGTGTAGAAACTCGCAAAAAAAAAAAAAATGTTAATTAAAAATATTCTACAGCTTTTAAGATTTTAATAATTTTATCTATGTCAAGTACGCTCTGCAAAATTTATTTCACAATCACAATTTTTCTTGGATTCATCATATAATTTATTGAAAAAGCAATGTATCTGTTGTTTATTATAACGATTTTTTTTTTATTATTAACAATAAACAACGGATACATTGTTTTTCGATGATTTCTCTGACGAATAGAACAAAAATAATTATGATTATAAAATAAATATGAATATATTATGAATATATTATGACGCGGGCTGAAGGACTTAGGTCGATGGCCTATTGGCAATAGCCACAGCATTATGAAATTTAAATAATCTTTGAAATGTACCAGCATCAATACCGTGTAATATATCGTCAATAAATTAATTTGCTACTACTATTATGAATAGATTATGAATATAAAATAAATTCCGCAGAATTTATTATAATTCTGGTTCGATACCGAGGCTCTTTGCTTATCGAACCGTTAACTGGCAGGGTGGAAGTAATCGATTCCGCAGAGTCGTAACATTGTGAAAATTGTTGCCGAACTATTGGCGCTGAACGTCTTTCAATTGTGTCTCATAGTTTTTGGAGCGACTCGACCTCGTTTAAATAGCTTCCCTCTAACAATCGAAAACCTCGTCGTTACGTTCCTCTTTTCGTCGTCATGTTTCTCTCCGACTAGGCTACAGCCCAAACTTCACATATTTCCTTAAAAAAAAAAAAAAAAAAAAAAAAAAAAATAAACATGAATTGTCAAAACAAAAGTAGGCGAGAGCGAGGCAAAACTTTACCCCACCGTCCCAATGGGGCAAAACGGGATAGCGAGAGCAAAACGCAATTTTCTAATGATTTTTGGATACCACGTTTTGTCCCAACGATACATCCAGATTTTCATCACCGTTTTGCCTCAGTTACAATCACCGCCACTGTCAAAAAATTATTGGCAAATTGCATTTCGTCCCATTTATCCCATTTTGCCACGCTCTCCCTTACCAAAAACTCTCAAGCGAAGTAAAAAAAAAAAAGCAGAATCCAACGCGCAGCATTCGCGAAGTGAGATACATTCACACCTATTTGTTTCACGGTCGCGAATGTCCATACGTCGGAACTTGAGGGACTCGCTCGTCGTTTTTCCTGTATTGCGCAATTCGTGCCGCCCGCTCGTGCAAACCCGCACGAGCTTATGACACCTTTGTATTCGCGTCGCGGTGCGAAACGCACCCGGTCAACCAAACGCGATGTCGCCTCAACGTACGGCTACGGAAGAAAAAAAGGAGGCTCAGACGCACGCAGGTACGGACGTTTGTCAGCCGGCCAACTCCGTCATCCTTGAAAGAAATCAACGAACCTAATTATTCCCACGCACTTGGAGTGCGCCGATCCACCTGTTCTTTGTTCCTCGACATCGGAGCCTCGCAGCAAAATATATCCGGGCTCGCGGATAATCCGCGCTCCTGCGGAATAAAAAAAAAAAAAAAAAACGGCTCGAAATCCTTGACGATCGCGGCTCCATAAACTCGACCAACGTTCCTGTTCGCCAAGAGTTTTACTGCGCTTCCCGTTAAAGAATGATAAAAGGTAACCGCGATCGACAACGAGAAACTTACACGTAGAGACGACAAATTAACGCGCCCATGGTCGATAAGCGTTGATAAAAATGCGTAAGGCGCGTGCAACGGCGAAAATATGAGGAGAAGTGTAATTAATAATATAATGTGCGCATGCGCGTACGACTTGGAATTGCTACGGCAGGGCTCTCGACTCGGAAATCGATGGGCTATTCGACGTACTATTTTCGTGAGACACGCATCCGGAAACGTACTGCAACCTCCGAACAAACGTGTCGTTGCGATTTGTCTCTCGCTCCGCCCCGTATCAATTAGCGACGTAAATAACGCGCTGAATAGACGGGGCGAGCCTTAGCTTTCTTCGGTCACTCGGGGCCGACACGAGACCAGACGATTTGCACGTGTTTATGGCCAACGATAAGCCCTTGTATGCGAGGCACACGTTTCACTTCGGATGAAAAAATTATCATTGACGGACGGAGGCAGAGATTTGGATTGATTAATTGCTCCGTCGCAGGACTTCGGACTTAATTCCGGTAGAAAATAAAATTAATACAAATATATGGGGATTACGAAGATATAGTTTACGCGCTATATCGATCATCAACATGTCTGATTCGTGAATCATTCGTCTGATTAGTGAATCATAAACTATACAAATATTGAGCCTTCGATATTAATTGGATTTATCGATTTAAGCAAAAAAAAAAACGTTTCTCGGAGAAAAATTTAATAAATCACACGAAAATTCTGCCCTACTTCCGGTAAAAAATAAATCAATAAAAATATATAAAATATGTATACACTATTTTCAGAAATATTGTCTTGATAACTGTTGATGATTGTAAGTAAAAAAAAAAAAAGTTTCTTCGACCAAAGAAATGGGAATTATTAAGATATAAACTATAAAAATATTGAGCTTTTGATAACAATTGGATTTATGATTGTCAAGAAATCAAAGTTTCTCTGAGAAAAATGAAATAAATTATTCGAAAATTCCATCCAACTTCCGGTAAAAAAAAAATAAAAAAAAAATAAAAATACGTATAAACCAAATATATACAATATTCAGTAATATTGTGCTCTTGATAACTGTATTAATGACTGTAAGTGAAAAAAAAGTTTCATCTAAAAAAAAAAAAAAAAAAAAAAAGCCAAATAAAAAAAAACCGAACTCGTTCAAGGTTCCAAAAGAGCGTCGAGACCTCGAGAGCCGGTAGCACGTAACACAATCCGTTATCGCGATGTAAAACCTCCGACTCCTTCGAGCGAAGACATAAGAATCACCGCCATCCCACCCTCCAACCCCCCCCCCCCCCCCCCCCACTTCCCTTTTTTCGACTGTACGACTTATATTATGCAACGAGATCTTAACTGTAAATATTTACTGTAGACCGCGGGAGGTACCGTCGCATCATGTGTGTGTACGTTTATGTGTGTGTGTTTGTGCGACGGGGGCACGTAAAGTAGACCGAAGGAAGGTGACGGAGAACACAGCGAGCGAAGAGATGGAGAGAGGGAATCGAGAGAAAAGTGGGAGAGAAAAGGAGCTCGAGGAAGCGTTAAAAATATAAAAGTGGAACAAACCACCCCCCACCCCCCTCTGTCCCGTTCCGCCGCAATACTGCAGACCGGATCGTCGTCCACTTCGTTTGAGGTACAAAAATTTGAGCTCTTCATTAATCTCAAAGATCGTCTTGTTATCGATCAGCCTTACGTCGTTAGGATAAAAAATTGCGTGAAAAAAAAAAAAAAAATTTAATTCGATTTAAAAAAAAAAAAAAGAAAACTCGTTTTATAAATAACGAGTGGCGACCTCGTGGAGGACAGGAAGGAGGAACCCAAGGAGAAAGGATCCGGACGAAAGAGGCCCGACGCCGAGTCAGCGCGTTAAAACTCGTAACGGTAAAAGACAACACTCCGGATCGAGGAGAGTCGCTATAGCGTAACCGATTCCTGAATTGGGATTTTGGGACGAACGGGCGCTCGATCGTTTCTCCGCAACGACGCCTACGTTACGTCAGAGGACAATGGGAAATTTTCGCCACTTCCTGTCTTGCCGCTCGCTCCGTTCTGTGCGGCCCACGCGAGACTGGATTGTCCGATCGTTTTTTTTTTTTTTTTTTTTTTTTTTTTTTTTTTTTCTTACCACAAAGCAGAACGGTAAATGAAATTGTGTACGACTCAGTTATGCCGTTTCGCTTCCGCTACCGCAGAATTAGACTTGTCTATTTCCATAATCCTTCTCGAGACGAGACTAAGAATAACAAAATTTTAATCGCTTCAATTTAGTAAATCAAAGAAACGCAGAATAAAAAAATTTATCCTTTGCCGAAATTTTCCAAAGATATAATCTTCATTATTTAATAATAAAAAAAAAAAAAAAAAAAAATCCCAAAAATTTTACGAATAATCCTGGAGCAAAGTCTTTCGACCGGTGTACTTGAAAATTTCATTCCCGTTCAAAAAAATTTGAAAACTGATTTTTCTCAAAATTTACATTATTCATATCCCTCGAAGCAGAAGAGTGTCGAGCGCCAAAAAAAAAAAAAAAAAAATCAATTTTTTATAGAAAAAAAAAAAAAAAAAATGTTTGAATAAAATAAACCCGCCTTTAAAAGAAAAAATTCTCGAGAGTCATAATTATAAAGGTACGATTTTTTTTTTTTTTTGCAAGTCCCCCTGCCGACATGTGTTTCGCGGTCGGCCGTTGACATTGGCATTGACACTGACGAAATGACGAGGGCGCCGCTCGCTCGGAGACATAATTCTTTCTCGCTCTCTTCCGCGCATTCACAATTTGCCGAGGCCGCGGCCGAAAGTTTCTCAGCGCGAAGCGAAACACACGCACTTCGCGCACACGTACACACGAGAGATGCTCGCTCGCTCGCTCGCTCTCGGGTTACGTTGCTCATCCGTCGCTCTGTAATGTAAGTGTTACATGTGCACTTTCTTACGCGTCCGTGCGAACGAGCGAGGGAGATCGCTCGTAATGTGAAAGTTCCTTCCCCCCCCCTACCCCCCCCCCCCCCCCCCCCCTCGACCGCTGAAAGAAGCAGCGATATTACGATGCTCAGTGCGGAGGACAAAAAGGAACGCGAGAATAAGATGGAAATCTTCCAGTCCCTGTAAAACTGTTAATTCCACGGGGGGGTGGGAAAAGCGGAATTCATTTAAGTTGCTCCGAAAAAAAGGTTTGGCAATATCAAACTAAGCTGCTGTTGCGGGTGGCGACGGAAATATTTGGTCGATTGCAAGAAATATTTAGTTGATTGCAAGAAATATTTAGTTGATTGCAAGATATAATCGGTTGATTGCAAGAAATATTCGGTTGATTGCAAGAAATATTTAGTTGGTTGCAAGAAATATTCGGTTGATTGCAAGAAATGTTCAGTTGATTGCAAGAAATATTCAGTTGATTGCAAGAAATATTTAGCTGATTGAACGAATATTTAGTAGTTTGACCGAATATTTAGTTGCTTCAACGAATAGTTACTTAATAGCGGAATTCATTTAAGTTGCTCCGAAAAAAAGGTTTGGCAATATCAAACTAAGCTGCAGTTGCGGGTGGCGACGGAAATATTTGGTCGATTGCAAGAAATATTTAGTTGATTGCAAGAAATATTCAGTTGATTGCAAGAAATATTTAGTTGATTGCAAGAAATATTTAGATGGTTGCAAGAAATATTCAGTTGATTACAAGAAATGTTCAGTTGATTGCAAGAAATATTCAGTTGATTGCAAGAAATATTGAGTTGATTGAACGAATAGTTACTTAATAGCGGAATTCATTTAAGTTGCTCCGAAAAAAAGGTTTGGCAATATCAAACTAAGCTGCAGTTGCGGGTGGCGACGGAAATATTTGGTCGATTGCAAGAAATATTTAGTTGATTGCAAGAAATATTTAGTTGATTGCAAGAAATATTTAGTTGATTGCAAGAAATATTCGGTTGATTGCAAGAAATATTTAGATGGTTGCAAGAAATATTCAGTTGATTGCAAGAAATGTTCAGTTGATTGCAAGAAATATTTAGTTGATTGCAAGAAATATTCGGTTGATTGCAAGAAATATTTAGTTGATTGCAAGAAATATTCGGTTGATTGCAAGAAATATTTAGTTGGTTGCAAGAAATATTCAGTTGATTGCAAGAAATATTTAGTTGATTGAACGAATATTTAGTAGTTCGACCGAATATTTAGTTGCTTCAACGAATAGTTACTTGAAGTCGAACAAACATTTTGTTCAATCGACCAAACATTTCTGTCGCCACCCGCAAGCGCAGCTTAGTTGATTACCAAATCGTTTTTTTCGGTGTGCATCCGAATCCTCGTCAGACTCAGGAATTTTCTCAAGAACCTCGGGCAAGCGTTCGCTAAATTTGTTCCGAGGCTTTGCACCGGAAGTCGAAAGGTAAGCATTTTCAGGCTCGTGTTGAAGCGATAAAAAAAAATCGTAGATCGGTACCGTTTCGATTGAATGACATGAAAGTTTAAATGAATTTTTATTTTCTGTCGATAAAAATATGTATCGTCGAACTCATGCAATAGAATAATTGACGTTCGTTACCTTTGACCCAAACGCTATGGGAGTAGAGGCATAAAACAAATTTCCTTGCGATTTTGCTCAACGGACCTCTGAAAACCTGTGAAACAATCGGGGATCTTTTTGGCTCCCAAGCTGTTGCCACGCTGATACGATCACGTGTCGGCGGTCGGACCGAAAACGTGATCGTATCCCTGTTCTTCATTCGTATCGAAATTAAAAAATAAGATATCAATTTTATGTATTTATTTATAAAATATTTTGAGCATAGCTTCCTCTTTGAGGAAACTATGTTCAAAAAAAAAATACAATTTTTCGTGCATAAAATCGAGATTTTCAATGTCTCACTGTACTTTAGTCCCAAAAAAGCCAGCGGATTCGTGTTCAGCGGAAACAAATACGTCGACATACGTGGCAGTTCATTTGTCAAAAAGAAAAAAAAAATTCGTCAAAAAATGACAAGGTGACACGAAAAAATGACCCCCTTCGAAATGACACGAAAAAATGACCCCCTTCGAGTCAATTTTTCGTGTTTTTCAACGTTCTGAAATTGCCCGATAAAACGCTTCTAGAACTTCGCTCCAAGACCTTATCTTGCGTATTTTTTCCCGCAGAACACGACGAGCACCTCGGATTTTCCCTAGCTCCATTGGGAGCCGAGATATCGACCTTCAAAGATCACGAAAATCGACGTTTTTTCAAAAGTGGCTCAAAAATTGAAAAATCGTTGTTCACTCGATTTTTTTTTGTTTCAAGGCTATATCCGACGTATTTTTTCTCGCTGAACACGAATATAACAATTATTTTACTCCCAGCCCAATATTTTCCATTTAAATCCCAGAAATACGATTTCTGATGCATAAAATCGAGACCTTTCTCACTTTCGGCCACTGTACTAGATCCATACGACCCAGATTTAGTTGTTATACATCCAGTCGACCTCCACTCACTGACCCAAGGTCCAGTCGTCGTAGTCCAGTCGATTAGTCTGTTACCAAGGATTGGAAACAAAGAGCTTGGACGTTTTAAAAAAATGTTGGCCCGAACAGAGCCGTTTGATTTGAAAATTCCTCTCCAAATATCGTACTCGTGAAACTCCGGCCTCTTCCGATTAAGAAACAAAAGTACTTTGTACTTTGTATTTTATAAACGCACTTTACGTACGCAAAATTACTTTGTACTTTAAGTACTTGCGATACTTAGTACTTAGTACTTTAAGTACTTGCGATACTTAGTACTTAGTACTTTAAGTACTTGCGATACTTAGTACTTGGTACTTTAAGTACTTGCGATACTTAGTACTTGGTACTTTAAGTACTTGCGATACTTAGTGCTTAGTACTTTAAGTACTTGCGATACTTGGTACTTAGTACTTTAAGTACTTGCGATACTTAGTACTTGGTACTTTAAGTACTTGCGATACTTAGTACTTGATACTTTAAGTACTTGCGATACTTAGTACTTAGTACTTTAAGTACTTTTCAGTACTGTGCCCAGCTCTGGTCACAGAAAACAGATTTCCTTGCAATTCTGCTCGACGGACCACTGAAAACCCGCGAAACAATGGGGGGGGGGGGGAGGGGATCTTTTGGGCTCCCAAGCTGTTGCTACGCTGATACGATCACGTGTCGGCGGTCGGACCGAAAACGTGGATTCGAATCGCCGATACTGTGCTAGCGTCACGATCGTCTTCGTCGTCACGGCGAACCGCTAGACGTTTCAGTTATGAAACGGGGTATGTGTTACGAAACGCGCGAGGACGTAATATCGCGAGGTTGTCGGGCGACGACGTCAATGCAGGCGAGCCGGCTCGAATCCCTGGAGTGCCGTTAGATTTTCTCTCGGAGAGTCGGGACCACGCGAAGCGGGGACACGGCAACTGCCACGGCTCAACGCTTCGCTGGCTCGCTGTCACACTTATCGCCGGAACGCTGAACTGCCGAGAACACCGCGAACGGCAATGGCCCTGATGGTACCGTGCTCGAGAGCTCTACTCCACATCGTAATCCGGACACACAACTCCATAATATCCTGAATCATAAAACACCGAGAGAGCAACGCCGCGCTCACCGGGATGCGATAAATCAAACAACTCAACTAACGGCTCTCCTCGCGGTCAAACTTGGAGATAAAAAAAATATATGTGTATATATATATAAAAAAAAAAGATCAATCGCATCGTAAATCTCTCTACGACCAATTATCCGGGAAGCCAATTACGCGATAATTAAATATTTATCGATATGATTTGATAATTAATTATCAATATCAGTAATCATTGATAGTGTCACTAACGATTGATATCAATAATTATGAAGAATTTAAATCATTGTTATATTTAGCAGTCTATATGTAGCAATTGACAATTATCGAAGCCGATTGTATACCAATTTTATTGGCAAACAGAAATAATCGCTTTTACAACCTTCGAGTGCTATAAAATCACGAAACCATGAATTCCCATTCGCACTGTTTTATTGGCTACACTCGATCCGCGGACGTTCAATCTCTCAGACTCCTCTCGCTGCTCTTTCCAGCCCCGTTTAATCGATCGCCGTCACGGTCCATCGGTGCACTCTGCCCGGTGCCCATCGCTCCTACCAACTATCGCAACAACTATACAGCTATCCCGTTCGATCCTCGCAATCGCGTCCCGTTACTATCGTCAACGCGTGAGCGACGAGGAGATAAGGAGGTTCAGCTCGGTGGCTCCAATTGGATCCGCCGTACCAATAAATATATCCATACACATATGTGCACATCTTATACATACATACATATATATAAATATATATATTTATATTTATATATAGGGGGGCTCGGGACTCACGCGTTCGCCCCCTTTATGGACTTGAGCCCTTATTATTCCAAGTCCTCTTAAGCTTAATAAACTTAAGGCCTTATTATTCTAAGTCCCCTTAAATTTAATAGACTTAAGTCCTTATTATTCTAAGTCCTCTTAAGCTTAATGAACTTGAGCCCTTATTATTCCAAGTACCCCCCCCACTTCTTGTACACGACGGCGGCGACAGAGGCGAAATCTTTTTATATTATAGAGAGATATATGCAGGTATATGAATATATACATAAGTGTATAAATATGTAAAGGAAGCTACGAATGTGCGGCCGAGGAAGAAAAAAAAAAAAGGCGCGCGCGCACACAGAGCCGGGGAGAAGAGTGCGAGAAGTGTAAGAGAGGAGTGCGAGCTTCTCCCGATCCTCCGGGTCTTATACATCGGCGGTCGTACGACGGCCAAGGCAAAGCCTGTTTTCGAACGGTTAGCCTGGAGAAAGTGGTGGACGATCGCGAGAGAGGAGCGGGAGCGTTTACTGACCTACATTACCCTCGCCCCTCCCGCCGCCGACGTCGGCCCGTTTGCTCTCCTCCTCCTCCTCATCCTTCGCGCAGCGCCGTCTTTATCGCTCTCGCTTTACTCCTTCAGCCGTTATACCGTTCCGTTGAACGGTTTACTGTAGTAGTTGTAGGCATAGATAGTACACAGCCGGCGCTCGTCCTCCGCGCGTACCTCTTTCGCCTATCCAGCGATACTGCCAGCGACACCCACGAGCCACGGCAGCGGTGAGACTAGAGTAGCGGGACACCGAGACGGAAGACGAGGCTCGTGAAAGAGCGGGAGGTCGGCGCTCGCCTCGTGACCCACAAACTCTCGGCGGCGCTAGGAGAAGGAGACCGAAATTATGTCATTAGCCAAGTTCAAGCGATCAGCCTCGGGCTTGTCGGCCGGAGGAACGAGCACGTGGCAACGGCTACGTCGGCTCTTCGACTTGCTCCCGAAAGTTGGGATGACGCGAGAGATCTGTTGTTCGTGGCGCTGAATGAGCGAGGGCTTCTTGGAGCGGCAGTCGAGATTGCCCGTTCATGCTCTTTTTTTTTTTTTTTTTTTTTTTTGAACACGTAATAGGAACTTTGATTCGGAGAAACGGGAAAATAAATTGGGTGTGTAAAATCTGTGTCGTATTTATTTTGGGCCATGCGATGAGGACTCAGTCGGGAGGAATTGGTTTTGATATATTGTGTGCGAATGTTAATGTTTTGGAGAAATGTCAATTGGGCTTTTACCTGACTTCGCGAAAATAAGCGCATTCCTTGAATGCAACGCGGCCGCACTATCGCCTGTTGGTGACCAATGATCGTTCGAAGCGCCTTTTCACCTCGTGTGCTTTGCGCCCTCGTTTCGTTCGGACAGCAAACTTTACACTCGGGAAAAATCGCGCACTTCACTTCCTAGTATCGTAATATACTATTTCATGCATCTAAGTATAAGCCACGAAAACCTAATTTCCATTTGTCAGAGATGTTAATGGATTCGTTACCGACTGAGTCTGCGTCGCATTCTCTTTGAGCCTTGAGACTGTTAATTTTTTTTTTTCTTGCACGTGTAATGCGATCTTTAATTCGGATAAGCGAGAAAATTACTTGGAAATAAAGAATCTCACAGTCCTATTTATTTGAACGCATGCGATGCGGACTCAGTCGGTAACAAATTGGTTTGCCTATTTTCTCCGTGATTATCAATATTTCGGTCATAAGCAATTTAGATTTTCACACATCTATGTATAACCAACGAGAACCTAATTTACTTTTGACCGAAATATTGACAGTCGCGAAATATTGAGCCGTGAAATAATGTCGGATGAAAAAAAATATATATATATATATATATATCAGTTATAAATATATCGACAAACGGACGTGGAGAATCAAAATAATAAATTCAATCCAGTGTCTCAGACAAAAAGTACGTGTTTTCCACTAGGTTGCGTCTTTGAGGAATGGAAAATAACAAAAAATATTATTCTTTGTTATTTCACATATATATTGTTATTCATATTTGTTATTTATATACAAGAATGGGATGAATGGGAAAGAATTGGAGGGTTGCAGAGTGGCAAATATCGCGGGGCTTCTGTCGATGATTCGCCGAAAGACGTGCCTCGAAAATGAAACTCCACGGTGCCGCTTAGACGACAAGTATCGTGGAGCACGATATCGTCGCGCTAGATATTACGTGCGCGTGTGTCCCACGTTACGAATCGTGACGAAACAATGACCTACGGAGTGTGTCACGATTGGAGGATGTACGCACGGTCGAATCGTACATAATACTGTCGGGGTGCCACGTGCGCTCTGATATCGTCACAACGGCTCCGCATTTACTCCGTTATCTCTACGCGAGATGATTAACGCCGAAGGGGCCTTGGCATTATTATTTTATACCAGCGACCGTGCCCCGTAAAATTGTCTCACAAAAAACGAAGGAACAAACAAACAAAAATGAAGAAAATTATTAAAATAATACAAAAATGAAGAAAAAAAAAAAAAAAATTAACTGTTTTCCTATACGAACACTTTATTTCTGATACAAGATTACATTTCGTTTGCAATTACGCTCTAAACAATATATATATATATATATATATAGCCATTTAACAATTACTCCTCTTTTATGCTTGTTAAAAAAAAAACATGTTTCAGTTAGTTTATTTTACGCATCAGTTTATTAGATTCGTTTTAATTTTTTATTTTATTCATTTGCTTTTTGCATCCTCCTGGAGGAAATTTAGGTTTAGTTTCATAGAATACACCTTTAGCTTATGCTTGTTAAAAAAAAAAACATGTTTCAGTTAGTTTATTTTACGCATCAGTTTATTAGATTCGTTTTAATTTTTTATTTTATTCATTTGCTTTTTGCATCCTCCTGGAGGAAATTTAGGTTTAGTTTCATAGAATACACCTTTAGCTTATGCTTGTTAAAAAAAAAAACATGTTTCAGTTAGTTTATTTTACGCATCAGTTTATTAGATTCGTTTTAATTTTTTATTTTATTCATTTGCTTTTTGCATCCTTCTAGAGGAAATTTAGGTTTAGTTTCATAGAATACACCTTTAGCTTATGCTTGTTAAAAAAAAAAACATGTTTCAGTTAGTTTATTTTACGCATCAGTTTATTAGATTCGTTTTAATTTTTAATTTTATTCATTTGCTTTTTGCATCCTCCTGGAGGAAATTTAGGTTTAGTTTCATAGAATACACCTTTCGCTTATGCTTGTTAAAAAAAAAAACATGTTTCAGTTAGTTTATTTTACGCATCAGTTTATTAGATTCGTTTTAATTTTTAATTTTATTCATTTGCTTTCTGCATCCTCCTGGAGGAAATTTAGGTTTAGTTTCATAGAATACACCTTTCGCTTATGCTTGTTAAAAAAAAAAACATGTTTCAGTTAATTTATTTTACCCATCAGTTTATTAGATTCGTTTTAATTTTTAATTTTATTCATTTGCTTTTTGCATCCTCCTGGAGGAAATTTAGGTTTAGTTTCATAGAATACACCTTTCGCTTATGCTTGTTAAAAAAAAAACATGCTACAGTTAGTTTATTTTGCGCATCAGTTTATTAGATTCGTTATATATATATAGCCATTTAACAATTACTCCTCGAGATAAAGCCCGCCGCGGCCATGAACAATGTCCGACAGTCGTATTATCTACCGCTGCAGCATAATTGATTAAATCCCATTGCATTCATTTTTTTTTCTTTTTTTTTTTTTTGTTCCGTACCTCGTTTTACTCAGCAGTCACGAGAGCCGTAATAGTCGGGTAGAGTTTCGAGGTCGATCGGAAGAGAGTCACGGTTGACGTCGCAGAAGTTAGAAGTTCTTGGCTACTCTCGCCGGTAAACTCGCGGTCGCATAGTAGCACCGGGCGAGCGCGCACTTTCTCCTCAGCTGCGCCGCCGCTGCTGTTGCCGATGTTGCAGAGCGGAGAACGTGCCAGCACAACGAGCTATATAATACGCACACACACACACACACACACACACCGCAACCGCACATCGCTCTCGTTCCCGTTTCTGCTGCGACGACTTCGATCTCGATATTTTTTATTTAAAAAAAAAAAGCAATAATAATAATAATAATGTTTTTTTGTTTTTCTCTTCAGTCTATCGTACTCGATGCAGACGTTGGATAATTAGTCGAGCAGGGCGGCGCTATCGCTGGCGAGAAATTCAAAAGTTTCGATGCAACTTTTGCATCCGACAATCGGTTCTTCGTTGACGCTGGAAGATTTTTTTTTTTTTTTTTTTTTTAATCCTTCGATAAAATTACACTGCAGATGATTTGCATCGGTTGCACTTGTTACTTTGTTGCTATCGCGGTGTTTTTTGCGGCAAAGCGGATTAGATCATTCTCTCGGAGACTTTCACAAATCCTCGGGAGAGAATGCAACTTTGCGGAGAGTCGTCCTTAGAGCGGGCGAGCTATCCCTCGGCCGTTCATTGTAATTTCTCAGCGCGGCACTTATCGGAGCGCCGTTGAACGCGTGCGGGAGAAAGCAGTGACCTCAATTTTCCAGGACTATTCGGATAATTGACAATGTACTTTTTCTTTTCTTTCGTCTCCTCTGCATCCAACGGAAATGCACTTTCCCCGGTGCGAGGTTTTTTTTTTTTTTTTTAAATTTATTTATTTTTCTACAAATCACAGCAGAGAGTATCACTGCTAGTGCGGTGGTTTGCTTTCGTTTAACCCTTTAACGAGCGGGAAAATATCGGAGACGCGACGAAAGTAGTATTGCCGTTTCAGATATTTCAGATATTTCAATTATTGCGGAGCGAAGCGGCATGTAACTCAGTTGTAAACAAACTTGTTATTTTTAAATACGTACAATTTAAACGACCTTAATAATGATCTGGCAATAATGTCCACTTGGAAGATTTTACCTTTAAAAAATGTTAAATCGATTGATCAATATGATATTAAATCGATTGATTAAGTCTGAGCCCACGTGAGTTGGGAAAGAATTGAGAGAGCAATTGCGAACACTTCATGATGGGACAAAAATCTACGAACAATTAAGCATATGGGAGATACTAAAGAGATTGATTTGCACAATAACAATCCCAAAATGTTATTAACAAATTGACGAAAAAAAAAAAAAAATGCTCAACACATCACCCGGCAAACTAACTTTTTTTAAGTGAAAAGGATTTTGGATTTGTATTTTTCTGAATACGTATGAATTTTTTTTAGAATTTTGTGTAATTTTCAAAAATTGCGTTATTTACTTAATAAATTACGTTAAATCGATTCATTAATTCACCCTTGAATCTATCGATGAATTCAATCTGAAATTGATAAATTCAACCTTGAATCTGTCGATGAATTCGATCTGAAATTTATAAATTCAACCTTGAATCTGTCGATGAATTCGATCTGAAATTTATAAATTCAACCTTGAATCTGCTGATTAATGTAGAAGTGTCAATTTTTCGTGATCTCATCTCTGAGAAAAATATAGTGATTCCAAGAACGGGGCAAAATGTTCGATCGACTTTGCTCCGTGGCGAGAAATTTTATCGAACAAACACCCTCGGAGCGTGCCTCGCATAAAACGCCGGTACGTGCTTGCGGACTAGACTCGATATATACCGCATACCGCCAAATCCCTCGAAGTGAACCTCCTCTATTTAACAAACTACGAAGAGTGAATCATCCGATGATACCACCTACCCACGGGCTTGCCAACTTCCACTCGACCTGTCGCGGGTCCCCTCGGGAATTCCCCCCGAGTGTTCGGCCCGAGCGTGGCGCTATAAGCTTCTCGTCACGAATATCCCTCTTTCACATTCTACTTGTCGGTCGACCGCGTAACCAAAACACGCTAATAATAATAATAATAATAATAATAATAATAATAATAATAATAATAATAATAATAATAATGATAATGATAATGATAATGATAATGATAATAATAATAATAATAATAATAATAATAATAATAATAATAATAATAATAGAAACTATTATTATTATTTTATTGTTATTGTTATTGAAAATTCAATTTACACTATACAAAAATAATAAATTAAATAGGAATAATCGAGAAAATTGCGCGAACTAATGGACCAGAAGGGGGGTTCGGAGTTGCACGCTCAACGAGGCAGCTGCCCGATGGACGGGACGTAAGGAGTTCACGGATGATCGGCTAATCTCGAACGGGTTTAATAGGCTCGATTGTGCCGAGAAAATGGTGAATACCGTTTTAGCGGTGTCACGTAACACTTAGACAACGATTTGAGCCGGCGTACGACGATAGAACGAGGAAGGTGTAACGAAGAAGGATAATTCTTTCGGGCCGGACGACGAAACAGGCCATCCGATTAGAAAGGTCTCTCCCGGCAGTCACGGCCAAGAGACGATATTACGATGGCGGGATCGCGCCGGTGTTTCTGCACCGCGCTTTGCTCCGAGTTTCGCTCAACTTCCTTGTTCGTTCCCCGACCGATCGCTATACATTTATCTCCGTTCGGGCTAAGTAGGGCTCTCCGCGTACTCTCTGCGCACATCTGCGCACCGCGGCCCGGCGAAGAGAATTGCGCGCGAGCACTTGACCCCGATATTCCACGAGGCTCTCTTTCACCGTCGCCAGAGACCGCTCATACTCACCTTTCCTTCCTACTACTCCATCCTCTCCGCTTCCTTCGAGTCTGTGAATACACCTTTCGCTTATGCTTGTTAAAAAAAAAAAAACATGTTTCAGTTAGTTTATTTTACGCGTCAGTTTATTAGATTCGTTTTAATTTTTTATTTTATTCATTTGCTTTTTGCATCCTTCTAGAGGAAATTTAGGTTTAGTTTCATAGAATACACCTTTCGCTTATGCTTGTTAAAAAAACATGTTTCAGTTAGTTTATTTTACGCATCAGTTTATTAGATTCATATTAATGTTCAATTTTATTCATTTGCTTTTTGCATCCTTCTAGAGGAAATTTAGGTTTAGTTTCATAGAATACACCTTTCGCTTATGCTTGTTAAAAAAAAAACATGTTTCAGTTAGTTTATTTTACGCGTCAATTTATTAGATTCGTTGTAATTTTTTATTTTATTCATTTGCTTTTTGCATCCTTCTAGAGGAAATTTAGGTTGAGTTCCATAGAATACACCTTTCGCTTATGCTTTTTAAAAAAACATGTTTCAGTTAGTTTATTTTACGCATCAGTTTATTAGATTCATATTAATGTTCAATTTTATTCATTTGCTTTTTGCATCCTCCTAGAGGAAATTTAGGTTCAGTTTCATAGAATACACCTTTCGCTTATGCTTGTTAAAAAAAAAAACATGTTTCAGTTAATTTATTTTACGCATCAGTTTATTAGATTCGTTTTAATTTTTTATTTTATTCATTTGCTTTTTGCATCCTCCTAGAGGAAATTTAGGTTCAGTTTCATAGAATACACCTTTCGCTTATGCTTGTTAAAAAAAAAAAACATGTTTCAGTTGGTTTATTTTGCGCATCAGTTTATTAGATTCGTTTTAATTTTTTATTTCATTCATTTGCTTTTTGCATCCTCCTGGAGGAAATTTAGGTTTAGTTTCATAGAATACACCTTTCACTTATGCTTGTTAAAAAAACATGTTTCAGTTAGTTTATTTTACGCATCAGTTTATTAGATTCATATTAATGTTCAATTTTATTCATTTGCTTTTTGCATCCTCCTAGAGGAAATTTAGGTTTAGTTTCATAGAATACACCTTTCGCTTATGCTTGTTAAAAAAAAAAACATGTTTCAGTTAATTTATTTTACGCATCAGTTTATTAGATTCGTTTTAATTTTTTATTTTATTCATTTGCTTTTTGCATCCTCCTAGAGGAAATTTAGGTTTAGTTTCACAGTATGTTGTGCTACAAAAAACGGAAGTGCGCGATTTTCGCCGAGTGTGAAGCTGCCCCCACGGAAAAAACTAATCGGCTGAACTAATAGAAAAAAAAAAATTGTTTACTCAAGCTATTCTGTTGGTGCTCTGAGTTAGTTAGACGATAAATTGGTTGAGTCAACTCTTTTAAGTTGGTTACTTTGGTGCTCGTTAGAGCGACTAATTTGTTAGCTGGTCCAAGTGCTAGTGCAACTGTTGGATTAGACACTTACTTACTCGCTTGCTTGAATCATTTACTGGCTTGTTGCAAGCAGTCGACTCGGTTGGTTCAACAACACAAGTTACCAAAAATGTTTATAAACGATTTAGGCTTAATGCTTTTTTATCATTCGCAATTGCTTGAAAGCCGTATATTCAAATATTCGTATATTCCTATATTCAAATAAGTGACAAACTCGTCTGTAACTTATTTGAATATTTATTTGAATAATTTTATTAAAAATTATTTAACAAAATTTTTTTTTCCAAAATTTCGCATTCCGATTTTACGAAATTATTTTCTTAATGTCTTATGGCATAATATACTAAAAAAAAAAAAAAGGTTTCTTTGCCTTTCTCATTCCCGATGTATCGTGTTATGCGTGAATAAAAAAAAAAAAAAAAATCATAGAATATTGTACGAAAGATCAATTTGATTTAGGAAGCGCTATATGTTTGATACGCGAATAGCGAGGCTGCAGAGTGAGTTGCTCGTGAATTGGCCCTGAACTTGTGTAACACCGAATCCCGGTCTGTTACACAGCAGCGGTGAGTTCACCTCGTCTCGTTTCGGCAATACGTCCGAATCCTTTGCCGTCTTACCTACTGGCGAAGAGGTTCAACGACTTGGAAAGTTTTGCCCGGAGGAGGAGAAGGGGCCGGGGAGGAGCAGCTCTCGAAATTCTTCCGATGCGCGACCTCCCCGAGGACACGGAAATTACGAAAGAAGCCCCGAGGAACACCCGAGCCTTATATACTTCGCTCGACGTGTAATGCAACGATTTCGAAAGTTTCGAGGTGACCGGACGGAGTTCATTGCCACAAACTTATTATTCATAACGCACGCGAGACTATTACAATAGCGTAACGCACCTCTATAACATGCCTATTGTATTACCGTTAATTGCACAATCGGCGATTGTGCGAAATCTCTTATCGTAATATTTATTTAACAGCAAATATTGGAATAATGCATTTTTATTTCGATACTCGATAATTAATGTTGAAATCATGCATTTTTATTACTCGATAATTAATATTGAAAGAATGGACCGACAGCGATGCACAGTAAAAATAGTTTGTACTTTTTACAAACAACTTGTTGTCCCGAAACGTCCACACTTTTGAATTTGTTAATTTTCTTGTTTCACAAACGAAAGTACAAATTAAAATTGTCAATGACACGGGAAATAATACGACAGGTTCGTATATTCAAATGAATGACAAACGAGTTTGTCACTTAATTGACAAGAACTATTTTTACGAAATTTCGCATTATGATTTTACGAAATAATTTTTTTTGCTGCGCACGTGCGCGGTTGATGTGTGGCTCTGTCGATCGTCAAAGTCGAGCAGTACTGCTCGGGGTCAGTACTTGGATGGGTGATCGCCCAGTGTTTTTCCCACGTTTTTTTCAGATAGAAGGTAATGGACCCTTATAAGTGGAACAAACGTAAAAAAAAAATATTGAAAGAGTGAATTTTCATTGAAAAATATTTAATGAAACAAATTCCGCGACGGTTTTATCTCTCGAGTGATTTTCCGATGCCGATATGGATTCGGGAGCGAGCGTTTTGAACTCTCGACCGAGTTCTCGCGATCTCTCGACGCGTGACAACGTGTGTACTCGATATGACAGGGACGAGAGTGTCCCGGTTGTTATAGATCGCACGCGCACGTACGGACACCGTGAAAATCTCTCACCCGGCCCTCGTGCCGGAGATCTCCCGCTGCGCGGCAACGACGATGATGCCCGGGACTCGACTTTCTCTCTCGAGAGCACACTTTCGTCGCGATTATTTTGCCGAGCGCAGTGGAGCGTAACTCGATACATCCGTCGGACAGGAAAAACGGCTTTTTTTTTTTTTCGAAAAATAAGAAAAAATTCCTTTACTCGATAATTTGAATGACCTGCGCGATAATGCGTACTCTCGTCCGGATGATTTTCATCAGTTAATTTTAACGTAGACATTGATTGATTGATCGTTTGATCGATCTTAGATTATGGGGCTGTTGGATCGTTTGCTTAACGAGTTAACCTGTGTTATAGAATGTCTCAAAGGTTTTTAAGTACATGACATTTAAAAAATTAGACAGTCGTCAAAAGCCCAAATATATTGATAAATATATTGATAAATATATTGATAAATATATTGATAAATATATTGATAAACATATTGATAAATATATTGATAAACATATTGATAAATATATTGATAAACATATTGATAAATATATTGATAAAGTCCGTCGGACCAATATCTATATACTATATTTTTATGAACACAAAAATAGATGAGCTATTTGGAATTTTTGGCGAGAACATTAAAAAAAAAAAAAAAAAAAAATGAATATCGTAAATGAAAAATGTACGAGCCCACTCTTGTTTGTAGTCGAATTTCATGCAACAATCGAATTCGACTCAGAAACTTAATAGACTCGTAAACATTTTTTATAAATTTCATGAAACTCGACTACGAAAAAAAAAAACAATGAGCCGTCGAATACGAAACCTTCGGGCGATTAATGATCGAAGTGAGATTTATTGTTCCGCGCTCATTCCGAGTTTTCTCCGTTCGCCGTGTAATTTAGCACCGTAGGCTTCTTTCACCGGCGGGGCGTGCGATTGTCTCATAGCGATTACCGAAGTGCAGCTCTCGCAAGTATTATAACAGGCGCACTTTCATCGCCGCGCGAGTGTTAACGATATGGAAGCGATGGTTGCGCATTTTGTTTGCACGACCGCTATAACACAAGCGGCGTGTCCGCTTCTATGTTTGTGCGTTCGAATCGTCGTAGTTTGCGTGGATGATGAGGCCCCGTTTTTCTCGTCTCGTTACTAACGGCTAACGCGCCTCGTGTTGCCGATTGCAACCTCCTCTCTCGAGCCGGCAAATGCGTAACGACCAGCGGCACGCGATGCACTTTCATAAAACTTTCAGCTTTCCATTGCTGGCCGGGATTGCCGGAGAGCAGAGGTTTTTTTGCACGGGCGAAAAAAAAAAAAAAAAAACGGAATCTCTCCCACGGGCGTATAAGGCGCGCAGCCACGTCGGAGCCTCTAATCTTCGACTCCATTTTTAGCGCGCACCGACGCTTCGCTTTTTCTCACTGCTCTTAATACACAGTTCAAACCGGCAATTTGTACACTTCCCGAGGTGCCGTATTCATAAAAGTATCTTCCTCCGTTAATCAAAATGGACTCACGAAAAAGAAAAAAAAAAAACACGACGATTGTCTCGGATGCATAGTTTAGATCGTTTAAATGTACTTTCGCCGCCCAAAGTGGACTTCGCCGACAAACATTGTTTCCTCTTTCAGTAAACGGATTTTTTTTTTTTCAAATCTTTCGCCGAGACGCATTCGTATCAGCGAATGGAAAACATTTTTTGTTTTTAGACTTAAAAATGAGAGAATGGCACGCAAAGTTTTTAATTCGTTATTCTGATTATAGATCTTTCTCTTTCTTAATGATGAGAATATTTCAGAGGTGACGATCACATGCTCGGCGAAAGTGTTGCTAAAAGTTGTTTTTTTTTCTTTCTTTCCAGAGGTTATTATAAACCGGCGCGTGCATGAGGATCGCTGAACCCGCGAGAACGCGAGCGCACGTTATACCACCTATTAGGATAAAATGAAGAAAAAAACAAAAAGTTACCGAGCGCCTGTAGATGCAACGAGCCACCTGCGTTGCGCACGGGGTGCACCTAGCGCATACGGAGGCATTAATAATAGCGTGACCGGAGCCTCTTCTGCTGATCGGTAATAATGTGAGACGTAGAAAACGAGAGGCAGCTGCGTCCGTGGAAACGTAAACGTCCTCGTGTTACAACGATAAATTAAAAAAAAAAAAAAAAAAAAATGAAAAAACGCGAGGCTTCGTATGTCCAAATTTTTCGTGAAACAAAAATATATATAGCATATATAAGTAATTATGACCCGATGTGGGACATTAAATGAAAAACATAGAAGTTACGCAGTACAATTATTTGGTCGGGAAATAATTGACTAATTAAACCGACCGGAAGGGCTTTTTGTCGCCAAGTTTAATCCCAAAACTTGCGAACAAGCAAACTTGCGAACGGTATTGTTCTCATTCCGACGAAAGGGGAAACCCCTTTCGCGTCGGTCACGCACTTTCGCAATTGAGCTCTTTAACTCGGTCCTATCATTGTCGGGTATCGCGGTGCGTCCTCTCGAGTTTCCCGAGCACAGGATGAACACCCGAGCTCGGTGCGCGGCCGCTCTTCGCGCCGTGCCCGTAATTGACGTGACATTGTCTGTCGGAAGCTGTCAGGGACAATCCCGGGGAGCATCAAGCCGAGGCGGAGAAAGAGAAAGGTGAAGTGCACGCACGTCCGCACGGTCGCCCTCTTTTCCGCGGGCCCCGCATGAGGGTACGGGCAACTCGAAGAAAGTGCAACGACGATGACTCGACGACCCGACGATTCCCACCACTGCGCCCAACAAACTATCCTCCGAGCTCGTTTCTTCATTCCTCTAAATCTATTTCACGTCTACATCCAACTTGCTCCTTAATTCCACTCGATAAGTCATATAAACGAAAACAAAATATATCTTTAAAATAAATTTCAATGTGAAATTATTTTAAAACAATTCAATAAACTTTAAAAAGATCGCAATCGCAATCGCAATCGCAATCGCAATCGCAATCGCAATCGCAATCGCAATCGCAGCCGCAGTCGCAGTCGCAGTCGCAGTCGCAGTCGCAGTCGCAGTCGCAGTCGCAGTCGCAGTCGCAGTCGCAGTCGCAGTCGCAGTCGCAGTCGCAGTCGCAGTCGCAGTCGCAGTCGCAGTCGCAGTCGCAGTCGCAGTCGCAGTCGCAGTCGCAGTCGCAGTCGCAGTCGCAGTCGCAGTCGCAGTCGCAGTCGCAGTCGCAGTCGCAGTCGCAGTCGCAGTCGCCATAATTCTAAGTGAATTTATTTATAAAATAATTGTATCCCGTTTAATTTTCTCATAAACCTCGATTAGAGAGTAGATTGTACTTCATGCCTAAAAAAATGTACAGTGAAAGGGTAAAGTGAATTTTTGTTTGATCCATCGATCCTCGGACCTCGAAGATTCAGCTTCGCCGTTTCGCTCGGTGCAACTTCATATCTATTCGAATCCTCGCTTCGAATCTACGCACGTTTCGCCCCGTTACTTCGCCAACTTCCACCTTCACCTCGAGATCGCTTTCACGATCGCAATAGTCGACTATATCGTGACTGTGGGCTGGTCGTTCGTTTCCGTTTCACCCGTCGATGCCCCGCCGGGATCGCCGTGGCTTGGAAAACTGGCCGGGACCTACCTCAAGCCAGTGGCGAGGTCCCCGAAGACCACACATATATATATACACACACACACACACACACACAAGAGCGTTTAGATATACACGGACAGTCTTCTATTTCGCACCGATCGTTGCCCGGATGTAACGTTCTTGTAACGAGCAAGGTGAGAGCTGCGAAGCTCCCACCACACGCTCGCAGTTGAAAACGTTACTCTTCCACCAGTTATATATAACTCGCACCGCGAAACGAATCTCCGATGTGTGGGTGGACATAACGATCGTTATTATACGCTCGCGAACGTTGCGGTCTTGTAATTTGCGCAATACCTTTCTCCCGTTCAGTTTACTCGCAAGAAAGTTGTTGTTTAATGAAGACCATGGACAGGCGGGGGGAGGGGGGGAGAGAAGATTACCGAGTAATAATCCCTCCGGATGGACGCGCAAGGCTGCAAGGAAAGCGTAATTCGTTTTACCGAGTAATCTGAAAATCTTCGAGAAATTATCGAATATATAAAAAGACTTTTATATAAAACACAGTTCAGAAAGCGCAATTCGTTTGATCGACATATCCTGAAAGTTCTCTTGATATCATTGCCATAAAGACGAACAAAATTTAAAAAAAAAATTAAAAAATGCCTCGGAAAGGAGTCGTAACTTTTTGCTAAATTTTTATTCAATCGCCTTTATGCCCGATGCATCGAGCGCGGACGGCTCGCAGGTGTACACTTATAAATGTAATTTTCGAGGTAAACGCTCCCTCGAGATATTACGCTCGCGGAGTTTGTAGCTTGCGAACGGAGAAAGACCCGGAGAAAGAGGTCTCTCCGGATCTCGCGCGGAGCGTTCGACTACCGACTTTCTAACGGGCCCAAGACCGCCGATGTATTTTTATGGAGAGCTCCACGCCGGCTCGCTTATCCTCGGCTCACCGATCTGCGCCTGTGCGTGCGTTCTCTTTATCGCGTGCAAACGGGAGCGGGATTGAGTGTCGAAGAAAACTTCACCGGCGAGACGCGCGTCAGTTACACAATGTCGAGTTTTCCCCTCATCGCTTATCGAGCGAAAGAAAGCCAGCTGCGAGCCTGAATAAACGAGAGCATTTTTATTTTTTCCTATTTCATTTTTTATTATCTATTTTTTTTTTTTTTTTTTTTTCATCTACCTACGTCGTCCGAAGGTTCGACCGGTTAATTATCGGACTCGCATCAAGATATCCCCGGGAGGAACGGGACGGGGAAAGCCTTCGGCTCGGGAAAACGCGCCGGCAAGGTCGCAATCGTCATCGCGTATACATTAAATTTAATCGCTGATAGTCGGAGAAACATAATTCACCCGGGAGTGACGTGGATATATATATATATATATATTTTTTTTTTATAAACTCTCCCTCGCTGGCAAAGGCGGGTAACCGAGCCGAAGGATGTAATGTCATACCAAACTGGTTGCGAAACACGCACGAGCGTTTATCGTTCGCAAATTGTTTGATCTAATTGTTTCATTCTCGGGTGGCTGGTGGCGTGTGCGCATGCGCGTGCGCGCGCGCGCGCGCCTGCGCATCGACGCGCGCACCGCTCGCCAGTTGCGGCAATGAATCATGCGCAGCCCGATAACGATGAAGCGAGCCGATTGTTATTTATTAGACAAAACGATCGACAGGCTCGACGAATTAATCATCGAGCCGATTACATTCACCGGAGAAACTTGGCCAGTTGAATCGGCATTGGCGAAACGGAAACTCCAACACCTAGTCGGGCGGTCGGGAAGAGATCGTTATTCATGATCGCTCGGAAGCTCCGGTGACGGAATTAAACAGGGAAGAAAAGAAACTTCTGCGGGTGAGAGCGATGCGTCAGCGATGTCTAATTGACTCTATAGAGGCGTCGGTGCGCAAAAGAAGCAAGATTGAAGGTGCCGGATATAGACGAGAAGGATCGCGAGGAACGCAGAATCGGTTACCAAGCTTTTCTCGCCCGATGGGGGCTCGGGCGCTTTTCGACGAGGTCCTTTTATGTCGGTACCCGATGGATGGACGAGTATTTATGTAACTGTAGATTTAGACGGTGAGTGGACCAGTGGGACATGGAATCGCGGCAGGGGAATTAGAAATCGACGAGAACGATCGCACGACGAAGCCCGCAGCCGCCAGAGGAACTTCGACCCCTGATCCGAGACGAAGGATCGTTACGTTCTTGGACTTGTTCCCCGGCTCGGAATAGACGACGGTCGTAACGGGGAGATCTTTGCCGATCGACCGTCGAGAAATTGCGAGAAACTCACCGACGCGAAGCGCTTTTCTTATTACGTTACCGGCTGCAATTGTGTTGTTACATCGTGGTGGCTGTGACCGATGTGTAAATATGTTGTTCGTTTTGCTGCGGCTGTGGAACGGTCTAATTTTGAGTTTTCTCTTCATCCGATTTTGATTGCATTGGCTCCTTTTGAGGTTTCGTCCTTATTCTGGGTCCTCTTCAGAAGTTTCCTTTTTTTTATTCGATTGCTTAAATCTACTCATTTTTCATCTCGTTGTTCTGCTGGATCTCCGTTATTTGTGTTTAGTATTCTTTTGGTCGTCGTATGTTTTGTAATTTGGACTATTATCTCTTATGTGTATTATTGTCCGAGTCGTCTGAATGTTACTATTTTTCATTTTGTCAATGTATATTATTTTGTCAGTTGGTCGTGGACGCACACACTTCACGTCTATGGACGCCACTACTGACTGTGTTGTTATATCCTATGTAACCCTTATTATTTAAATAATCTACACCTTTGCTTAATATCGGAATAGACGAGGGTGGTAACGGCAAGATCTTTGTCGATCGACTGTGGAGAAATTGCGATAAACTGCTACGAAGAACTTTTGTTATTATAGAATTATCAGTGCCAGGCTCGCCATACTTTCCGGTCGAAAGCTGTTGCATTCAGAGAACCAATCATAACCGCACTACAGGTTCATTTTAATACGCGTCCAATTCTAAGTGTTTTATTACAGATCACGAATCAGCGATATAAAATGATCAATCCGTCAATATTTGATGTCTCAAATATTCTTTAAAAATTGATCATATAAGTTTTGGGAAATTATTTGTCATAGTTTTCCCGTTTTGCAATGTTGGCCAGTACGTAATGACGAAGTCGTTGAGATTCTTAAACTGGACGACATATTTTTATTAGTCTTCAATAAATGGATCTTGCGAAATATAACCCATTAATGGCATGCATAATTCATTTTACTGCATAATACTGCATGCGATTCGAGACAGCCGTGATGCATTTTCCTTTCCATCAAATTTCTGACTCCAAAGAAACAGTCGATCCTCCTTAAACAATAATTAAATAAAAAAACAAAAGTCCAGAGACAAATAATACATTTATTTCCCCGAAATTTCCTTCCCTCTATACCATCGATCAGCTTCGCTCCCGAATGCTGCGCTCCATTGCGATCAATAGTGCGATGCAGTCTATGCACACCTATGCGACTCTCGGATAAGAGACTATTCGGCGAAGTGCGAAGTTAATCGGCACGTGTGCGTCCTCGGCCGCCGCGAGGTACAGAAATCTCGCTGCTGGTATAAGTGTACAAACAAAACCACGTGCGTAATATAAACGTATGTGTATGCGTGGTCGGTTGTGCCTCTCCAAGGGCCCCCTCCCGGAGAGTTAACAGATTCGCAAAGTATTTCCGGTCGGGATTCGAGCACCGGTGCCAAACTACGGTGCCGTGGCAGATGCGACAGAAACCTCCCTCGTTGCATCGTAAAATGAGCAAGCGCAGCTCGGAGTTTAGAGGTAGGTGGCGATTGTCGTTAGAGCTAATTGCATAACGCCGAAAAGTAAACATCGCGCTAGCTCGCGAATTCGCCGGACGAGCGCCGCCTCTCCGCGGCTAGATCTGGTCTATTTGTTCGTCGGCCGATTCGAACCGAAAACGCATAACGAACCGCACGGAGAACTGCAGTTTGTATATAAATGATCCGACCGAGGGTGTTCGGTCGAAACTACGCGGCACGATGACGAGACATATTTTTCGTCAACCGTATGAAATAACAATTTCGAAATAGAATTTCAACTTTTCGTGCAATAGAATTGAGAAACGTGCGCGAAGGCGATTCGCCAACGCGCATGCGCACCGGCGTATCATTATGCGCTACGATTATACGGTGATTTAGAGACACGGGCAATCTTACCCGTTTACCCTGGAGCAGTCAGGGTCGTCACGATCGAATGACGAATGCACACCTGCATTCGTCGAGTACACCGACGCACGTGTTTTATACACATAGATATGGATATAAATGCACTTACGTCCAGTCGACATTTGCCCGGCCCTAGGTAACGCGTTAAACAGAGTCCCCGCTTACTGGTGCGCGCGCGCTACCGATAACCGAGATTCGTTCTATGTACTTACGGTTATCGCGATCGCATACCGTCGAGACCGCAAGCGATGTTATATAAAACTGTTAGAACAGTTAACAAAAGTTTCTCCTCCATTTTGACAAACAAATCGAACTTGTAAAACGACAAAAAAAATCATGTTCGGTTAATAATAAAATGAAAATTGTGGTTGTTTGTAAAGAAGACATTATTTTATGCACTATTTTCGGCCATTTGGTATCCGTGCTCGGTATCCTGGTTGTCAGTGTTGGGCACGATTTATTTATTATAAGCTTTACCGTATGTAATTTAAGTTCGATTTTATATGAAACGTTAAATCCAGAAAAATTATTTATTTGACGGCCACCGTTTATTTAGATTAAGTAAAATATTCATTCAATTTAAGTAACTATATACTTAATTTAAAGAAATACTTATTTGAATCAAATAAATATTTTACTTAATCTAAATAAACGGTGGTCGTCAAGTGAATGATTTTTCTGAGTGTATTCTTGTGTCGAGGCGACTCTTGATTGTATGTTACGATGAGGATTTCACCATTGTCTTGTAATTGGCTCCAAAACCGCAATAATTCGATAAGTAAATAAATGTTCCATTATTGTTATTAGTTTCCGGTATTATTATTATTTCTCACTGACGAGAGACCGATATAGCTTGGACACAGGAGAGGGTTGAGGAAAATGATCTCCGATGAGAGCCGCGAGCTTGCGAGTTTCAATGACTGTGCCACTGATTATCGCGCGTTGTGACAATAAAACACGGCGATTGTGCGGGTATACAGGAAGGCCCTGAAACTCTTTCGTTCTTTCAATAGAGTCGCATTGACCTTGCGAATTTTAATTACGACTCGACGAATTCCGGATTCTCGGCGCGTATCTCCCGCGTAGCCTCCACGTTGCCGCTTTGCCCTCGGGTGTTTGACTACCGAGAGAATCGCGCCTAGACAACGATCCGCAATGCCGCGCAAACATAACGCCTCCTCTTCTTCTTTTTTCACTTTATTTTTTTTTACGCCTATCTCTCCTTCGCGATTCTATTGCGTAACGTTAACGCGTATTATTATAAAAGAACCCGACGCGTTACGAACGCAAACGAGCTCGGTCGGATCAGGGCCAACTCATACGATACTACGTAGTAAATTTAATGCTCTATAGTGCAATCTGGGATTGGCCAAACGCGGAGACACTGGCCGCTGCTTAGACGGAAAGAGCTTTATGTATATATATATATATATACACATATATATATATATATATATATATATATATATATATATATATATATATATATATATATATATCTGTTGACGCCAAGGCCGGGTTCATGACATGGACTACTTTTAGCTTTTTCGTGCAACAATCCCGCACGCGTTGACTTTATATTGTTTTTGTTTGTAACTAAATTTGGCTACGATCGGGACGTGAGAAAATAATTGTTACGTTACTACGTCTTTAATCTGATTTATTCGATTAAGTTTTTAAGGCGATTTTTCATAATGTATGATTTATTAATATCTTCTAATTGGCAGATGTGCTATTATTACTGCGTCGGTTCTTGACCGCGAGGCCAATTTTATATTACTTTTATGGGCAGCAAGTGGTATAATCAAAAATATAGATTTTTAATAATTGATGCGGTCAAAATTTATCGCAAAAATTAATGCAGTAAATTGCTCGCTGGAAGTCGCATAATTCGCGATTGTGATGCTAATTTTAATCAATTATTCATCGCTGATTACAAAACTGTAACTCACTTTATTCGTCGCATGATATTTGATTCAGAGACTCGTGTCAGGCGTAAAAAAAAAATGTTTTACAGGAAAATTCAGAAATGTCAAACTTACAGAGAATTCAAATTATTGACTTTTTTCCAAAATTAACATTCACGCGTCAAATTTAAGCTCGATACATCAATGTTTACTCGAATTATTTAATTTTTAATAATATTTCAAACTCAAAATCCCATAAAATCTGACCGTTTGGATAAATTTTTACCTAATTCATTACCAAAGGTCTTTGATCAAATATTATATTTGCATGCATTTACGCAAGTTAGAGCTACCATAGAGAATTTCAAACAAAAAAAAAATTCAAAATCGCGTAAAAAATCCAATCGAGCCTCAATCTTCACGACCGTTGAACTGAGCGAAGCAACGTGACTAGTGTACCAAATTTCAACTCGCTGTCTCAAGCCGTTTCCGAGTTACGGGCGTTTTAAACAATGCAAATTTGTTACACACACACACACACACATAAATCCGAACGCCAGTTAAAAATCGCATTTCTAGACATTTTAGACTACTTTAATAAGCCTCTCGATCCAATCTCGATTTTTTTTTTTTTTTTTTTTTTTTTCTAACGAAAACATCTTCTATGAGGAAGCAAAATTCGGATATTTATAGTAATTTTCTTCTCTCTAACGTCAAAGAAATTGCACATTAAGGATTTAACTGTTTTTCCTCGATATGTCGAGGCTGACTTCATGACTTTTTCCTCCATGTTATTTAACGTCTTCATCGGTGGGATTATTGGACGAGGAAATATTCCTCGGGCCAATAAAAAAGAAAACAGCCCGGAGGTTCAAAAATAACATTCTCCCGAGCTTATTAATATCCATGTGCAACATTCCCGCACGACGTGACGCTGGATGTGCTCACGGGTTTTGCGGAATAACAGTGTTTTTCACTTTACTTTTTTTTTTTTTTTTTTTTCAACGTCAACCATTGCAATGACAGCTGAGATAACGACGCCGTACGGAAACAACAAGTTGAATAGCCGCGCATCCCCTCGCACCGCCTCTCCCTCACTCCATCTCGGCTATTACATGCGATTTCTCGAAAGTACACGCCGATAACCGCGATTCCCGATACACGCGGAATGTTCATTGTGGATTATAAAGCCGGTTATCTCGCTTCTAAATTTATATATAAAAGTGATATATAACAAGCGAACTTGTACACTGCGCTCGCTCATAGTGCAATAAAGAAAATATCTTAGACCTTGTCTCGCTCGAGTGTACATAATTTTTTTTTTTTTTTTTTTTTTTTTTTTACTTATGATAATGACAGTATCGTCCGACTGTAGCGGTAGGTCGCGTCATTCAGTGATTAGAAACTTATACGATAACTCACTATAAATATAAACTATGCAATCGCTCTTCTTCCAAGTATCTCTTTTTTTTCCCCCCCGGGAATGCAAAATTGGGCCGAAAATCCCGCGCCATTGGATTCGCAAGGGTGTCAAAAACTGAACACGTTAAAAAAATGCCCAGTGCCAAATGATTTACAAAAATAAATGGTGTGCCATTTGCTCAATATTATTTTTCAACAAATAAATAAATTAAAAATAACTTTATAAAATGTATTTTTATGAAGTTCTTTTTTTTATATATAAAATTTTTATTCATACTATATATTCATACTATTTTATTCATAGCCTAAGTAAGACTAAGTAAGAACACGAATTGATTGGATCAATGTTAAGAAAGGATGTCAGACAAATTGGTTATTTCTCGTGCAACAAAATTCGTAGAAAAAACAAAAAAAAAAACAAAAAACGATCTGTAACTCGTAATATGCGTAAAAAATCCCGCCGTTAAATTCAACTTTATTCGAAGCAGTCGAGCAATCGCATCTCAAGCGCGGCCGGGACCCGCGAATATTGCAACTGCGTCGTCGTTTGTGCCATGCGCCAATACATATCTGTATATATACAAGACTTTTTTTTATTACTGATAAATTATCGGTCGAGTGTCAGAACATCCGAGGGCGAGAAAAAAAAAAAAAAAAAATCACAGCCTATGTCATTGACACCCACGCCTTTGTACATGTATATGTGTGTGCTCACGGCCGTGACATTTGGCTGATTAGAGACGGGAGCTCGGTACACACCTAGCGTTGCATCAAGCTTTCTCGTGCAATTGAGCTCGCTTTCACCGCGACCGTTAATTCCTTTATGACTCCGAACAATGAGTCCCGGAGAGGTGACGAGGAGGCTTCAGTTTTTTTCCAAGACCGAGGAAAAATTGCGCGTTATAACACCACACCGTGTACAGTGTCATATATTTAAACCATGTTTAACGACGAGTAACGTATCCGATGGCGGCTGAAGCCGGCCAGAGGGTAACGAACGATATTACGCGTTTGGCGACGTTGCATGATCCGAGCACGACGTGTGCTCTCATTATCGCGAACAACCTCCAGCCTCGGCGAGATAAAGAGAGAAAAAAAAAAAATTCGCGGAAGGAGAAAGAAAAATTCTAAGCGAAGACGGGAAGGAAATAGAGGCAAACACGCACACTTTCGTAACCAGACAGCGCTCCTATTTTTTTTTTCTCGGAATCGTAGGTTTACGAGTGAATTTCAAATAGAAAACTTCAGACTCACTGAAAACAAAAATGGAAACTCATTTTTTTTTTTTTTTTTTTTTTTTTTTTTTTTTTTTTTTTTTAAGAATTTACGAGAGTTTCAAGATAATTAAATTCGACTCGATCCAACGCGCATTAACGAAACTTCTGAAGGGACGGTGACGCGAAGGAAATAATGACAAAAACGCACGCTTTTATCACCGGACTGCGCATCTATTTTTCAGAATTATGCGTTACCGAGTGAATTTGAAATAGATAACTGCAGACTCATTGGAAAAAAATGCAAGCTAATTTTTTAAAAGAATTTAATAGAGTTTTAAGATAATTAAATTTGTCTCGATCCAAGTTACATTAACAAAACTTCTGGGTGGACGGTGACGGGAGGCAAATAAAGGCAAACACGCACACTTTTGTGACTGGAATGCGCGCCTGTTTTTCAGAATTGTGGATTCCCGAGGGAATTTGAAGTAGAGAACTTAAGACTCACTGAAGAGAATGCAAGCCTATTTTCTAAGAGAATTTAGGAGGGTTTTAAGAGAATTTAATTTGACTCGATCCAACGTACATCAATAAAACTGTGTCTACAAAAATGTAATATCGTGTACAAAAACGTACAATCAATAAACATGTGATGTACAAAAACGTACATCAATAAAACTGTGTCTAAAAAAAATGTAATATTAATAACAAAAAGTTCCGGAAAATTGAATTTAGCAAATTAGCCGATGCAAATATTTGCGACGTAATTCCCACGATTAATTTTTGCAATCTCGTCGACCAGAGCGACATTTGCCGGTCTGTAACGCAGTCGACGATATAATGGTCGTAAAAATTTAAAAAAAAAAAAAAAATCTTAAACAGATCTATCACTCCACCGAAGTCGTGCAGAAATTTGGTATTCCATCGAGCTTTTTCTAAGGGACACGGAATCTGTTCTAGGCGCTGGAAATACATAAGCGTGCACCTCAGAGCGCCCATGAAAATTGATTTATTATTAACCATTTCGATCCTAAAGACGTCTGTGACAGATTTTTTTTCTTGCCGATGGATATTTTCGCGTCGCAATTTCCGCGATTAATTTTTGTAATCTCGTTGACCAGAGCGAACTTTGCCGGTCTGTAACGCAGTCGACGATATAATGGTCCGTGGCGGAGACGCGGTGGGTAGGGCCTTGGGCGGACTGTCCTTGACTCAGCACAGTTACCCCGGCTCGCGTTCGCTGTATGACGTCATTCTGCATAACTCGCCTAATTGCATCGTTGCTGTTGCTGCTGCATCGCCGCCGCCGTTTCTTCCCCTGCCCCGCTCCTCCGCTATCCTTCGTTCCTCTTTCTCCCCCCCCCCCCACCCCCCGACCCACCGTCTCTGCGTTTCCTTTTTCTCCCTCTCACGCTTAAGCTTCTCTTTATCCTCGTAGTTACTCACTCCACCTCTTCTCTTTATTTCTCTCCTTCCTTTTCTTCTTTTCAACCCCACACCACCAACCAACCCAACCCCCCCCCCCCCGCCCCCTCCCCCTCCCTGCCCCACCGCTTCCGATCACGGCCATCACCTTCTGGTTCGCCTTCTCCCCGCTGGTTTGCCTTCTGGCCCATCTCTCTCCCACTCCCCATTTCTTCACCTCTTTCTCGTCGTCTTCGCTGTCGCGTTACACTCGTAGTCGTTTCTTCGTTCTTTCTTCTTCCTCTTGTATTCCGCTTCTCTCGTTTTTTTTTTTTTTTTTTTTTTTTTTTTTTTTTTTTTTTTTTTAATTTAAAATCGTTTTATATTATTTTTTCACTCCATTGCCTCAGCTACACCGACGAGCGACCCGTTGTGTCTCCTTTGTTTGTTACAATCGCTAGAGGCATGCCCGCTCCGATTCCAATCCACACTTGCAGCATCCACTTTACAATTTTTTTTTTTTTTTTCTTTTTTTTTTTTAGGAGATTGTGTTGTGGCGAAAAGAAAATAAAGCCGATTTGGATTTTTAATAATTGCAGGGCATGCCCGCTACGATCAGAATCCACACTTGCAGCTTCCACTTTACGAATTTTTTTTTTTTTTAAAGGCGATTGTGTTGTGGCGAAAGGAAAATAAGGCCGATTTTGATTTTCAAACATTGCAGCAGGCGTACGTGATGCATGCTCGTAAAAAATGAGGAAACAATGCGCAAATTATATTCTGTTTGTCTTTTTTCTTCGATCTCGATTCACCGCTAACCAGCTCGAACTGTACGTTTTTCTTGAACGGACTCACAACTGTTTTTTTTTTTTTTTCTTTTGTTTCGCCCTTCTCTTCGTACCGTTCGTCGCTGCTTCGCTACTTATCCGTCTTGTTTTCATTGCGAGTCTCTCGTTACATGCCTCCCTCGTCACACTTCTTAGCCCTCGTTCGCGCGCGAGCGCGCTCGTGATGTCATAATTAAATTCGCTCGGCGTTCCATCGACGTCATTCCAACCCTTGCCTTTATTTTCTTTTTTTTTTTTTTTTTCTCTCCTTGCATCTCACTGTGAAAGCGACAGCGACGTCCGAACATCGACGACTTCGTGACGTCGGGGACGTCACGAGATAAAAATTTTAAGCAATCGCTTTCATCATTTAACTATTATTAATTTAAGAAATAATAAAGCATATTAATTTATTAGCAATTTATTATTAATGAATCATTTAATTTGCCTCTCGACTAAAAATTTCGATAAGCAATAAAAAATATTGAAACAACGAACAACCTAAAGAGTTCAAAATTTCAGACCATGGACATTTTTGTGCGAAGTCGCGAACATTGAATTATTATTTTTGTAGCTTCGATTTCGTCCCCGGAACTATCATTAAATTAAGAAATAATAATAACGCATATTAATAATCATTGATTTCTTATTATTAAATCATTTAATTTGCCTTTCGACAAAAAAATTTCACTAAGCAATGAAAAATATTGAACAATGAATAGCTTACAAAGTTTTGCTCTGAAACTTCAGACCTTGGAGATTTTTCTGTGAAGTCTTGAACTTTGGATTATTATTTTTGTAGCTACGATTCCGCTCCCGGAACTCGTTTTCTCTATCGATCTTTCGATTTTACGCCGAGTGCACGGTCCGCAAAGCGTCCGAGATAAAGCCCCGGCGAGCAGCAACGAAGGACACCGGGGAATAATAAATGTTAATCGTTTTTCGAATTTTTGCGCCCGATCCGAGTAACCGGAAAAATGCGTCTCACGCTCGTCGGGCTGCGCGGCCGTCGTGCGCATGCGTGACCCTGGCTGTGCGCGCGCGCACCTTCAACCCGACGCAGTTCGAGAGTATTGAGAAAGAGAAAGAGGAATTACAAAGAGAGAATGAAACTAAAAGGAAATAACAAGAAATAAAATAGTTGACCCTGGGTGGATATCGTTGCAACTCGAGTTGCAACGTTTATTGTGTGTAGCGTTGCCATACAGTTGGAGGCGCGCATGAGACACACGGATCTGCACGGATGGGCACATGTGTGCGCACACGAGATACAAGTAGCAGGCGCCTCCGCCAAGAGTCATCGACTCGCATTTGGCTTGGCCTTCGACTATTAGCGCGACGACGACGGGAACTCGCTGGCCCGACGTTGCACTCTGCAACCCCTCCCCCCCCCCCCCCGCCCTTCGTCGCCACTCTTCGTCGGTAAAATAAACGCCCGACGCCTCTCATTCTTACACGCGATCGGGTTCGAATGCATCTCTCGGCACGAGGCGCTAATCTTTCGTAATAGACACATCGCAATAATCGTTACGCACGCGTCAATGTAAACCGATGCGCCATTCTAATTATAAACTATAGTTAATCGTCGGTTCATCGTTGGCATGCACTTTTGGGGCACCCGATGAGTAATTGAGGAGTTAAGGGATGGAAATCGGCAGATCCGAACGACGAAGACCGATTTGTTATTACGAAGATTTTTTTGCCGAAATAAATCTATTGAATTTTTACATCGGAAACGTTAGGCCATTCTAATTATAAACGTTCGTTTATGGTGGGTTTATCGTCAACATGTGCTTTTAGAGTACCCGATGAGTAATTGAGGAGTTAAGGAGGGAGTCTCGCTGAGGGTGAATTCGCATAAGTTCGACAAAAATAATCGAAAAATTGCAATTACTTCTTGATGGTATAAAAAGCTGAAAAAAATTCATGCATACCAAAGGTACTGAGAAGATTAATTTTGCACAATAATAATTACAAAATGTTATTGACAAATTGATGAAAAAAATAATTGCTTAACAAATTTGCCCGCAACCCAACTTTTTTTTTTTCGTGAAAATGATTCGTTTATTTTTCTGAATACGTATGAATTTTTTCAGATTTTTCAGTAATCGTTCATTTTTTTTTTTTTTTTTTTTTTTTTTTTTTTTTTTCATGGAAAAATCAACGATTACTGAAAAATCTGAAAAAATTCATGCGTATTCAGAAAAATAAACGAATCTTTTTCACGAAAAAAAAAAGTTGGGTTGCGGATAAATTTGTTAAGCAATTATTTTTTTCATCAATATGTTAATAACATTTTGTAATTATTATTGTGCAAAATTAATCTTTTCAGTACCTTTAGTGTGCATGAATTTTTTTCAGATTTTTATACCATCAAGAAGTACTTGCAATTTTCTCTTATTTCTGTCGAACTTATGCGAAGTCAGCGCGCAGCGAGACTCCCTCCTTAAGGGGGTGGAAATCGGCAGATCCGAACGACGAAGACCAATGTCTTGTTACGAAGATTTTTCTTGTTTTGGCAAAATAAATGCCATATTGAATTTTTTGCATTGAAACCGATGCGCCATTCTAATTATAAGGTATAACTTATCGTCGATTCATTGTCGGCATGTGCTTTTTGAGTACCCGGTGAGTAATTAAGGAGTTAAAGGGTAGAAATCGGCAGATCCGACGACGAAGACCAATTTGTTATTACGAAGATTTTTTTGTTGGCGAAATAAATGTCGTATTGAATTTTTACATCGAAAGCGTTACGCCATTCTAATTGTAAACGATAGTTTATGTTGGGTTCATTGCCGGTATGTACTTTTGGAGTAACGATTAATTAAGGAGTTAAGGAAAGGAAATCGACCGATCCGATTACGAAGAGCAATTTTTCATTACCAAGATTTGTTTGGTGAAATAAATTTTGCATTAAAGAACACGTATTGTAATGTTCAGTCGCAAGCGTGTGTCATAATTTGTGGGGAGTTCCGAGGACGGAGGGCGGTGTTATAGTCGTCGTTGACATCATTTTGGTAATTTGTAACCAGGAAATACATGTTTAAAATCGAGCTCGATCGTAAACGAGAAAATCCATTTTCTTAATCAACCACGATCTTAAGCGATAAAATGAATGTTTGCCTCAAATCGGACCCTCCACAGATTTCCACGAGACTTCGAACGTCAGTTCAAAAGCAGGACCGCAAATTTGTCCCTCACTCTCCGACGAGCAGAAAAAAATAAACATAATTTCACATTTAAAATGTTTGCTCACCATTCCCACAGTCGACGTACTTTTCATTGCCCGACAGTTCCCCCGTAATGAAGCTGTAAATGCGCAAACGCCTGGTATCTTCTCGGCCGTTACGGGGACGAAATTTTTACGAAGCCCCTGCTAATAAGGGTATCAAAGTCTCGGAGAATCGTCGATAAACTCTTGCCCGAGACTCGTGCCAAAGAAAAAAAAAAAAAAAAAAAAAAAAAAAAAGTTTGAATTTTTCTCGAAGGCAACGAAGTTGCGGCGGTCGCCCTTGGGAGCCGAAGGGTCGTCGTCATCGACGATTCCGGCGATCGTGTAAGAGGACGCCTTGTTTTCGCATCGAGACTCGGCTATCGGGAGGGCTCGGGCGGTATTTAGCGGGCAGTCAGACTCTCCCCAGTCCGGGTAGCGGCAGCACCAACGACGCGGAGTTCTTCCATGTGTGGAGCGATCCCTCTCTCGGCGAACCGCGCGTCTCTCGCGGCGCAGTGGGAAGGAGCGATTCAATAGGTGACCTTGACGGGTGCAATCCTTTAAGAGAGTCGCATGGTCAACGTTCCAGGGACCTTCGGGCCGGCTTGCATCGTCTCGTAGTCACGGACGGCCAAACTCTCTTCTTCGGGCGCTCTCGCAGGCAGGCAGGCAGGCAGGCAGGCGCGGACAGCCGAGCGGAGAGGCAAAGCATACAAGAAGGCGAGCGAGCGAGCGGGCAGCCCGCGGTTCCCAGACGCTCCCAATAAAGCTCGCCCGGCTCACCTCGTCGCATCTGCCTGCATACATGCGACGAGCGCCCGTTCGACGAGTGCCCACACACCTGCGCCACCGGCAATCTTTCGATACTGCGTTGCCGAACGACGCGAGACGGGGGTAGCGGAGAATTCGTCGCCAGATGAAACTAGGAGGATTTCTGTAACACTGGCGGGGAGGATATACTTGTTCGAGGAAGAAGAGGTGATTCGAGGTTTCCGAACATTGAGATCGTCAGAATGATCTTAAAGAGGCTTTGTGGAGAAATATGCCGCTTATAAACAATGGTCAAATTTTTTATGTTTGAATTTTTAGGCACTCACTCATTACACGTAAGAAGTGCCTACTAGAGTGACTATTTTTCACATCTTCTCATCCCATCGGACGTCCGTGTCATGGTGCATCTTCGCAACGAATCAACCAACGCAGCTAAAACTTGCTACGTAGTCTCGTTTAATGTTTACATTTTTTAATGGTCAAATTTTTTTTAATTTTTTAATGATCAATTTTTTTAATTTTTCAAGGGCCAAATTTTTTAATTTTTATATTTTAAAATATGCCAATTTTTGGCCTTTATCGATAAGCAATTAATATTGCGCCGTATCGAAAATGGGTTGATCGCAAAAGTGACTTTAAAACGGTTTGATGAGCACCGTCAGTACGGAAATATACATGCCACAAATTTTGAAATTTTTCAAAAAAAAAAAAAAAAAGATTATTTCTGTCGTTTGTCGATAGGAAATCAATACTTCGGGGTATCGAAAAATGAACAGCAAAAATGCCATTGAAAAGGTTTCTACCAAAGTTTCTTAAATAACACCAACGTCGAGGTGCTCAAATAATAATTTAATGACAAAAGAAAATTAATAATTTTACTTTCCACCTTTTAATTTTAATAAACATTATGTATCTCGTTCGACCTGGATACGAATTACTGAAAAAAAAAAAAAAAATAAAAATGATTGCCAATAACTTTCGTGGCTTGATCCTTGGCTTCGGTGATTCCCCCGCTTTGTTTCCCGATGCAGAGCTTTGAATATAACACGTGCGGTATCCGCGTACCTACCGAGCGTACTATAAGTAGACAGCTGAGACGTAGCCCGGTTGCATACACCAGTTCACGTGTAGCTCGCACACGCGTGTTTGCTGTTAGTCCATCGCGCCCTCGTCCCTCCACCCCTGCGCCTAAGTGACCCAAATTTTATACACTATGACTGTCGTTTACGATTCCGAGCTCCACCTATAAACGATGCAATTCTTTTGCACATTTTCGAACCTATTCGCTAGTTCTCCGCTCGATCGACGTCTATCGCCTGGATAAATCTTTAATAAAGTTGGAGCGCTCCACGTTGGCTCAAGTGAGTGCTGCATTTTTAAAGTACTTCATACAAACTCTAACGCATCGATTGATCATTGTGAATGGTTATTCGTTTTGCAGCAAATGTCCTGAAAGTGCTGCTGAGTCTTCCTGTTTTACCGACGAAAAGAGGCGATTACGTATAATCAAATTTACACAATTAATATACAACGGATATGCTTAAAATTTTAACGGTCTGTAATACTGGCCATAAACGCTTCGGCGTTCGTTTGAATTTCGGTCGAAAACGTCCATAAAATGAAGAGAATCGAATACTTCGGATAATCGAGAGTAGAACCTCGATTATCCGAAGTGCACCTCGTTCGGATGAACTTTCTACTGTCCGAACTATTGCGCGAAATTCTCGCAACCTTACATTGTTGCGCGCCGCAAACACAAGCCAGTTCAAGAACGCTCGGGCTCACATAACTTGCACAGCACTACCGTGCATGCACGTCAGTCGTATGCGCAGTATTTGTCAGTTTCTCAGGACGAGCAAATACACAAGTGTTCGAAAATTTATTTTTCTTTATCTACCGGTCATATAGTTTAGTGTGTTATGGATTCAACGTCCAGTCCTTGCATCTCTGAGCGTAAGCACAATGTACTTACGGTGCAAAAAAAAAAAAAAAAAAAAAAAAAAAAAAAAAAAAGCATTTTCATTCCCATATAAAAAGAAACTTCAGTAAATTAAAAAAAAATCTGAAAAAAAATCGTACGTATCGAAAAAGTGAGTAACGTATCATTTCCATGAAAAAAAAAAAAAAAAGTTAGATTCCCGGGAAATTTGTCGTGAAATTTTATTTTTCACCAGTTTGTCAGTAAAATTTTGGAATAATTATTATGCAAAATTGATCTTATGAGCACCTTTAATATGCTTGATTTTCTTCAGATTTTTTGTACCATCCAAAAGTGTTTGCAGTTCCATCTCATTTCTCTGAAACTTATGCAAAGTGAAACTATTCGCGAGGACTGCCCTAACTTATCCGTCCGTCCGTACGTCCCTTCGCAGGATGTGCAAGTGTAGCGCTTTTCTGCAATACGTTCTTTTTCCATGGAATTTTAATCTACGGGATTTTGCTAGCCGATCAGAGTTCTCGAAATGCCGAGGCGCAAAAAAAAAAAAAAAAAAAAAAAAAAAAAAAAAAAAAAAACATTAAGACGAATAAGCGCGAGAGGAAACGAAGGGGCGAGAGCCGGATGGCGGATGGTATTTTCGGGATTTTTAGTACCGCCTAAAAATGCATCGACGATCGCACCGTCGGTCTCGCGGGAGAAAGAGTTCGTCGGCGGGATTCGAATTTGCGGTGCGCAGCTCCGCTCGTCCGTGGATGCTTTGCCGCGGGGAGAACGGAGGCGCGAAGTGAAAAGGGTGAGAACGCGAGATATGTACGGAGAGAACGGGCGAAAGAGAAGATGAGAGAATGTGGCGCGCGACGAGCGAGTTCGGTTCAACGAGGGTCATTCCTGAGTCATAGACCGGACGCCCGTGCTGATGCTCCTCTCCTCGGGCCAACGCGCCCTCTCCCCGGGTGCCAACGATTCCAGAAATTTCCGATGACGAATTCCCCGCGGATAACGCCCGCGGTTCGGATCCGAACGAATTTTGTCGACGAGCGCGCGAACGGATAGAAGCGCGAAAAAATTTTTTTGAAAAATTTACGTAAATTAAACTTTATGAAATTTCGAGCATTGTCTAATTTGTGCTCGATTCGAACGAAAATTTTTTTTTTTTTTTTTTAATTTTATAGCTAAAAAATACAAATCAATGGCTGAGTACGATGAAGACTAAATTGTCCTGCAAGGTGATTTTTTTTTTTTTAGTAATAACATTAACAATAACAACGATAATTAATCCACTAACTGTCAGTTGAAGAAAAGAAATGTCTGCTTATAATTATATATTATCAAATTAAAAATTAACATTAGACATTAAAAATTGAACTGACATTAATTAATTATGTCTAATGGTAATTAACATTAAACATTATATTAATTAAATTATCAATTTAAAATTAAAATTATTATTATGATTGTATTATTGTTATTTAATTTATAAATTATGAAATTATCAATTTTTTTTTTTTTTCTCGAAATAAATATTGGTATAATTAAAATATCGAGGGGGGGAAGTTTTCTTTGTTTGATTTTTAATACCGAAGAAATAATAATATGAAGAAATAACTTTGGACTGACTGTTGCGGAGGGTAAAAATAAAATTGACTCCAGCGGAGTGTCGAAATGCAAATACCAAATAATTGCCTTTCTTATGGAAAGTAGCAAGGGAACAATAACCCGCGCGAGTTATTTATATTAGTAATTCCTCGATAAACGGAAAGCGTCACGGTCCAATTTCATAAACGAGCGAGTGAATCGTCCGTATCAGTGCGCGCTACCCCGCACCGCGCGTTATCAGACTCCTGCTGCCCTCGCGTACGACAATCGGAACCGCCGTCGCCCGCCGTGGGATGTCTGCACCGGGTTGCAACAACACGTTTGCAGGACATTGGAATGTACCGGAAACGTGCACTTACGCAAGTGATGCGCACGCCGGCGGCGGGCAATGCAGCGGCTAATAGCCGAAGGAGGGTCGAGCGCCGAGTAGACGAGTAACACGGGAGTGTGCTTGAAACCCAAGTGAACGTCGTACGGAGGCCCTCGAATTATTTTCATTCGTTTCATTTTATTTTTATTGATTTTAGTTAATTTTTATTTATATCACTTTATTTTATTTTGTTTTCATTCACATTATTTTATTTTATTTTTGCACTCTGTTTTTGTAATTGTAATTTTTATTTAATAAGGCATATTTATTAAAATTGTCTCGAAAAGTACCGATTTAAGATCTCGAATAAAAAATGTTCTTGCCTCTCTCTCTCTCTCTCAAAAAGATTTTTCTTCTTTTTTTTTTTTTTTTTTTTTTGCGACGAATAAAAGAAACCTGAGAAATGTATACTCGATTGCTCGTTACAAAGCGGCTTTCGCAATGGATACTCGACCGGTGTCAACGACCCCAAGCGTCCACCTCGACGATAAACAGGTGACTAAATATCGATAAGAAATGTAAATAGCCTTTTCTTTTTCCGTACTTGACAAAGTACCGATTTAAGATCGTCCAGATTTTTTTTTTTTTTTTTTTTTTTTATTCCATCGAATTAAAGAAACGCCGACGTGTCGAGAAATCCTCACGTCGCTCGTTACAAAGCAGCTTTCGCAATGCAGAAAACTCGACCGATGTAAACAACTGCAACTTCCACGTCGTCGATAAACGAGTGACTAAATATCGATAACGAAAGTAAATAATTTTTTTTTTTTTTTTTTGTAACCCCTATCAAAAATGGGTCGATCGTAAAAGTGACTTTAAAAAAAGTTTGATAGTATCACCGCCGGTGCGAAAATATGTAACTTAGAAAAGCAGCGGCCGTGGCCAAATTTTGATATTTAGAAATTAAAAAAAAAAAAAAAAGTATTTGTTTCCATAGTTTCGCTAGAAAATCAATGTCTCGCGATTAAAAACGTTAATACCGAGGTTCATCTGATAACACCGACATTCGAGGCTCGAATAATAATTTACCGAAGAGAAAAAAAAAAAAAAGACTAATTATTATTTTATTTCACGCCTTTCGTGTTTGCCAAAAAAAAAATAAAATAAAATAAAAAATAAATAAATTTTATGTAAGCTTTCGCAATGGAGGCAACTCGAGCGATCTCAACTCATGCAACGCCCATCTCGCCGCTAAACAAGTGACTAAATATCGATAACCAAAGTAAACAATCATTGATATATCAATATCTTTCCGTAACCCCGATAAGGCCACCGATATAAATTTAATGCCCGTAGCCCGAGGGAGACTCGCGGGGGTGAAGCGTACGCGTCGCCGCGCCCGACGCGATGCCCCGCTCGAGGAGTCCGAGGCGAGTCAAGGGGGCGGCTGCCGCCGCGATGCCGCCGGAGGGGCGAAGGGAGGCCCCCGTCGGTGGCGGGCAGCCGCCGCCGCCGCTCTGCCTTGAACCCCGCACGGTGCATTGCCCGTCGCTCAAGGGCGTCCGCCGTTTTTCTCCCCACCCGCTCACCGGCCATCCTATATACATCTGCTGTCCCCCTTCGACTCTCTCTCTCTCTCTCTCTCTCTCTCTCTCTCTCTCTCTCTCTCTCTCTTTCTCTCTTTCTCGAGCTTACCACACATCCGACGCAACCTTTCCTTCGCTCTCCGTTCGCTCGATCGCGAACGAGCTTCGAAGCCCCCCCCCGCCCCCACCCCCCGCCGCCGCCTCCCGCCGCCTCCCGACGCCGTCCACTTGTCCCACTACGTCCCCTCGGAGCTAAAGCTAAAGCCGCCGCCCTCGCGATTTCTGCACCACTACTTCGCACTCTTTCGCGACCCGAAGCGAGCCCGCTCGCCTGCTCGATTCGGGGGGGGGGGGGGGGGGGCGCTACACTCTCGCTCTGCTCTTGTATTCTTCGTCCCCGTCCCCGCGCCGCAGCTTCGGGTTCAAACATTGGGTACTCGCGGACGTTGAGGCATCTTTCTTCCTCTGGCTAGGCTCGATCCAGTCGGGTCGTCTCGTTTCAGCTTCCCCCTTACGACCCCTCGTTCTCTTTCGCCGCCACTTCTAGACTCTTTCTAAGCCGGGCGCACCGACCGCTGTGAAACCGGGATCCAACGACCCCGGACTCCGCGGTTCCCCGAAAACTCGAGCCGGGGTTACTGCGCCGTACGACTTTCAGAAACGATCGGCGAGCCATCGGGAGAGACTCGGTCATTCGCGATGCTATGGAAGTTGCGGTGATCGCGATGGCTTGAGGGTTGCAAAGGGTAATAGTGGCTTTGCACTACATGTTCGATTCGACGCACATTTGTTGTAGACGAAGGACCAAGATTCTTTCTTTTTTTTTTATTCGTTTAATCGTTTTTTTATATTTTTATTTTTATTTTTATTTTTTTATTTTTAATGACACTGCAAAAAAAGAAAAATGTTAATCTGCAACAGGAAATTGTAAAATCGAAAGTAGAGAAGCAAAAAAAAACAACGATTGGCACTTTTGGGAAAGAGATGTCAGTCGAATGTACAGAGCAGAGCTGGCCAAAGTGCCGAAAAGTACTTAGAGCACTAAGTACTAAGTACCGCAGGTAGTTTATGTACAAAGTAATATCCGTACTTAAAGTACTTTTATAAAGTACTAAGTACAAACTACCGCAAGTACTTTGAGTACAAAGTAATATCCGTACTTAAAGTACTTTTATAAAGTACTAAGTACAAAGTACTTTTTCGGAAGTACTTTGTACTTTTGTACTTTTGTACTTTTTTACTACTTTTGTACTTTTGTACTTTACTTTTTACTTTACTACTTTTGTACTTTTTTTAGTATATTAGATCGGAAGAGGCGAGGTTCCACGAGTACGAAATTTAGAGAGAAATTTTCAAATCAAACGGCTCTGTTCGGGGCCAACATTTTTCCAAAAGGTCTAAACTCTTCGTTTCCAATCCTCGGTAACAGACTAATTATTGTCTCAATTGTCTGGACTATGACGGCTGGACCTTGGTGAAGTGAGTGGAGGTCGACTGGATGTATAACAACTAAATCTAGGACGTATGGATCAAGTACAGTGGCCGAAAGTGAGAAAGGTCTCGATTTTATCCATCGAAAAACGTATTTTTGGGATTTAAATGAAAAATATTGGGCTTGGAGTAAAATAATTGTTATATTCGTGTTCAGCGGGAAAAAATACGTCGGATATAGCTATGAAACAACAACAAAAAAATCGATGAACCACGATTTTTCAATATTTGAGCCACTTTTGGAAAACCTTCGATTTTCGTGATTTTCAAAGGTCGATATCTCGGCTCCCAATGGAGCCAGGGAAAAATCCGAGGTGCTCGTCGTTTTCTACGGGAAAAAAATGCACAAGATAGGGTCTTGTCTGAAGTTCTCGAAGCGTTTTATCGGGCAGTTTCGGAACGTCGAAAAACACGAAAAATGAACTCAAAAGGGGTAGCCTTGCAATTTTTGACATTTTTTTTTCTTTTTTAAAAATGTACTACCACCCATTTCGTCGTATTTTTCCCCGCTCAACACAAATCCACTGGCTTTTTTTGGGACTAGAGTACAGTGAGACATTGAAAATCTCGTTATTATGCACGAAAAAATCGTATTTTTCGAATGTAAATGGAAAATATTGGATTGGCGGTAAAATAATTTTCGTTATATTCGTTTAGTTACAATTTCGAGCATAGCTTTCTCGAGGAGGAAGCTATTATAAAAATTGTAAAAGTTCATTGGTCTCAGTACTCGGTAATAGTGTTTAAAGTGCCAAATAAGTATTCGTGTACTTTAAGTACTGTCCAGCTCTGGTGCAAAGCTTTTTTTAACCGTGTAAGCCCTTTTTTTTTAATACTGGAAGCCTCGGAAGCTTAATGATCTTCCACAATATCGACATCATAAAATCGACGTGGTCAAAATTTTGTCGAGAGAGATAATTAACAGTGAAACCTTCGTAGCCCTTACAGCTTCGCAACGATAATAGACGAGTCGTTATAATAGAGGCATAAAAAAAAAAAAAAAAAAAAAATCTATCCGTAGAGCGCACAATGAATGGAAGTTACGATGTATCGTCGATCGATTAATCATCCGGAGAGGTAATAATTTCGACGGGTTTTCGTCCGTCATCGTTTTATAATTAATCGACATCCGAATGAACCTGCGAGCAGTGTATTTCTCCCGGCGGCGCCAAGAGAGCTAACATGTTGTGTATAAAGAAAATTCCACCCGGGACGCGGTGAGGGAATGTTGCAGCTATTGCCGGTGCACTCTCGCCTTCGACCGGTTCCCCCGGTTGTTCTACCCGTGTCTATATAGTACATTTTACACGGTTTATATAGTGCATATATAACACCACGCCTCGCGTGTCCGCGAGCGACGCGAGCCGGCTCAGACTTTTAATTATTTTTTTAAACGTATCGGCGAACTTTTCGCGATTGCTCGGACAATAAAAAAAGAGCCAAGGACATTCGGGAAACAAGATCCCGACTCTCCGTGCATACACCTTTATTCTGTACTTATATATATATATATATATATATATATATATATATATATATATATATATATATATATATATATATACGTATATGTGTATATATGTATATATCGATAATGGACGCAAGCTGGTACCATTCCGGATGCAGCGAGGCTCTCCCGCATTACATCTCCCCCGATTCACCTTAATATACTATATATACATCCTCCGCACCTTTCTGGACAACCTTGGTGTTTTTCTGTTCTCGCGACAACGAGGGGACGATCCAACGAACCGGGTAAATCATCGAAGACCGAGCCAATGCAGCTCCGACTAGGAAGGGGGGAGGGGGGGGGGGGGGGGGGGGGGGTGACGAAAATAGAAATTTTGCATCGACCCCGAAACGAGGTTCACGCTATCCTGAAACTCGGTAGTTTCATACTCCTTTTGGCAACTACCGGGAGTAACGATAATTCAAGACCGATGAGGGAGATATCTGTCATTAAAATACAATAAAGTAAGTGATAAAAATAAATAACAAATATGGAGAAAATATACATCGATAATAGTTCTTAAAAGTTGAAGAACAATAAAAAAAATAATAGCGAACTATTTGCAGATAATTACTACGTCATAATACAGACATCATCGAATGCCGGAGAGTCGTAAATTATCGAGAGAAAAAAAACAAATAAAAAGCCCCCAAAAAAAAAAAAATGTAATTCTATTTATAAACGATCTCTTTGTTTATTGTTACCTATCAATTGTTCACCTATCAATCGACTCTGGCATCCCGATTGAATTCGCCTTGCATAATAAACAAAAGCATGTCACTAAAAGATAAAGAATGAAAGATTGAAAAAAAAATATGTTCTTTAAAAAAAAAAAAAAAATGATCTCACGGCTGACCCGCATTGTCCGTAGAGCATCTCCGCTCTACACACGCGCTCGCACACCAAGTATCGCCGGTGGTGCACTGTGTCGTTGCACAAAGCCTGTGCGGAGTCGCGTGGGCGGTTATGATATCCCCCCCCCCCCCCCTCCAGTCGCTCCTCGGTAAACGCGAGGATAGAACGATACGTGTGTATAGTGCAAATGTTGAGGTACCTGCTCGTCTGGCCCCGAGCGTTTGCAACACAAACGTACGGGACACACAAAGTAGTGGATATACCATTGCCGGTGAGCGCGTGTGTCCGTGCGAAAGTGTACGTACGACATATCGCACAAAAGCGTCGAGCAGTTCCATCGGTATGAAGGTCGCCGCGGCGGCCCGCCGGGAGACAGCGGGAGGGAGGTCAGCAGCACAAAGAGCATTCCAGGAATCGCACACACGCGAGACCAGAGGGGGTGTGTTTCGCTGGCAATGAACACCGGCAGCGGCATAAGTGCGGCCGGTGATGAAGCCACGATGCGGCTTTAGATACGGGACGAGCCGCCGTTGGGTCCTTCGAACGTTTCGTGTATTAATGCACGGCCTACACGAGGGAAACCCGTCCAGTGCGAGCATCAAAACAATTGCGCAATCGTCTGGGAGACTCAACGGTTTCTGGACTCTCGCGGACCGGCATAATTCAGACCTATGCGATATGCTTTTTTGATTTTGGGAACTCGAAGTCGAGAACGAAAGCTCCGAGGACTTTTTTCGGGTGATACTCGAGCGATGGACTTTGATACAACGATCGGCTGGGCTTTCGGGGTCACTGGACGTGAGATTTCTTTCGAATTTTTGCATACTTGATTTGCATGAGGGAAAAAAAAAGGCTTGTAAATTCAAAACATATTTCTCGTTCGCCGAAATTCACGATGTTCTTTATCCTTAATGTTACGACTAAAAAAAATATTTCAACGAGTCGTGATTTTAACAAACAAAACAAATGTATATATGAGGTATTCCATCGGGATTCGAACGGTCAAAAACTCGACCATCTCCAAAAAAGTTTTCGTCTCACCGTAATTCATGATTATTTACAAGTAATTTTTGTAATTTTTTGTTTTTTTCTCAGATTTTTCGGATTTTATTTTTTTGAGATATCAAGTAATTGAACTTTTTTTGAAAAAAAAAAAAACCTCTATATCCTAAAAACTATTTGTCGTACAAAAAAAACGTTTGAGACATGAAAGTTGCAGTTTCAAGTGAACTGTTGAAAACAAAATTTTGTAGATTTTTTTGTTAACCCAATAAACGTCTATCTCTATGAAATATAGACGAAAATAATTTTTTTTCAGCCAATAAGTCATGTTTGATTTTTCTTAAAAAATTCCAGAATATACTCTCAAGTGTGTAGAATGATCTCATATTTTTGTTTGGATGGTTAAGATTGTCAAATTCATAGCTATGCTCCGTTTAAAATCGACTTATAATAAAAAAAAGAGATATTTACCACTTTCCACTGAATTTTGTACAAATCTATCCATTAGTGATACTATCCATTATCGTGGACATCGTCACAATTTTTATGAAAGTCAATGAAAGGTTGCAAATATCTCTTTTTTTTATTATAAATCGATCTTAAACGGAGCATAGCTATCAAACGGGCATCTCAACCATCCAAACAAAAATATGAGATTATTCTACACACTTGAGAGTATATTCTGGAATTTTTTAAGAAAAATCAAACATGACGTTTCGGCTGAAAAAAAAAAAAAAAAAAACAATTTTTGTCTATATTTCATAGAAACAGTCATTTATTGCATTCGAAAAAAATCTACGAAATTTTGTTTTCAACAGTTCATTTGAAACTGCAACTTTCATGTCTCAAACGTATTTTTGTACGACCAATAGTTTTTATGATATAGGGGTTTTCAAAAAAAAAGTTCAATTTTTCGATATCTCAAAAAAATATAATCCAAAAATTCTGAAAAAAAAAATTACAAAAACCACTTGAAAATACACATGAATTGTGATGAAATTACAACTATTTTGCAGAGGGTCGAGAGTTTTTCACTGTTCGTATCCGGATGGAATACCTCATATATAATAAAATGCACAATAAAGACATAACATTTATTACAAATATATACAAAAATAAAAATAATATTTTTTTTTTAACTAACAAAAAATAGAATAAAATTGTGACCAATCGTCGACAACAAATGATCGTCCAGCGTGCAAGCCCAAATTTGTTCCTGCTCAAAACTAAAGAAAAAAATCCCAAGTACCGAGAAAAAAAAAAAAAAAACATTCCTCAATAACAGCGCACGGTTTAAACCCGGACCTAGCGATAGATGCAAACGAGCTTCCGAAGTTAAATAATTCTCCGGTGCATCCTCGCCGGCGGGAAGGAGGAAAGTGGCATAGAAGGGAGACGAAGGGGCGTATTGCATCCTCGCTCTTCTCAGCACGTACGAGCGATCCACGCAACCGCCGCGTCGTTCCATGACACAAGAACCTAGCAGTGCAACTAGTTGCATAATCTTTGCATTCCCGGTACCTCGGTAGGGTCGCCGGGAGAGCCCGTGCGGTTCGCCGCAGATACGACGAGGACGCACCGGCAGCGTCAACACAACGTCGCGCGACGTGGCACGTGTGTGCGAGTTGCGCTACTATTACGCCTCCGCGCGTCTCCCCCCCTCCCGCTCGGTGAACGTCGGATGCACGCACACACGATTTATAAAACAGAGCTCGGTTGGTAGGGCTGTTTTGTTCGTGAGAGCAAGAGAGAGAGAGAGAGAGAGTTTAATCGCGCATCGGCGGCGTCGTGCGGCGAGGCGCGCATGCGCAGAGGTCGCGCGCATGCGCAGAGGGTAGCGTGGCGTAGGGATGTCGAGAGGTGCATCGTTCGGAACGAAGGGTAAGAGCGAAAGAGGAAGAGTGCGAGAGGTGGAGTGGTGGAGGGGTAAAGACGGATTATACGAGCGTTAGGAGAAAACGGCGGGAGGAACGGCAGCGGGCCGAGAGAGGATCGCCGGACGGTCGAGCGGGCAAGGGGGGAGCGGGCAAGGGGGGGCGGCTGGAGGTTAGTACCATTGGAGCGGTGGCCGTGTGACCTTGTGCATATGCGCTGAGTGCGTCTGGGCCGATGCGCCGGTCGACGCTCGTTCTCTACTACTACCAACTACTACCGATGCCGGTGTAAGAGATGCGGATGGAGGGGTGGGGGGAGAGCATCCGCGAAGGTCCGCGAGACGGCTGTATCGCCCTCGTCGAGTCTCTCCTACCGACTATGCATATTTATATTTATAAATAACCTCATGGTGGTCTGTCTGTTCTCTGTGCCCTGCTTGTTGCTCGCTCGGTCCCTCGCAATGAGAGATACGGGGAGGATGGAGGTGGGGGCGGGGGGGGGGGGGGAGAAGAGAGATGTGTGTTATAATAGTTATTGGCTCCGTAGGGGCGCGAAGGACCATGCGGGAGACCACCGGAGGCCACGAACAGACTCTTGGAGATTGGTCCGCTGATTGTTTATGTCGCGGTGAAGTTGATTATGCAAGTTTTTTTTTTGTATGCATTTTTTTTTTTTTTTTTTTTTGGGAAATGAGTGGTTGCAACGTGTCCGACAAGGTGGCTGATTGATCTAATGGTCTTAACGGCCGTGTAAATAAAAAATGTGCAAAGTATATTAAATGGATGACAAAAAAAATTTAAATGGATGAAAAAAAAAAAAATACTTACTGCATCCTGCATTCGCAGGATGCAGTAAGTATTCTTTTGTAATGGAGGACGTGAGACACACGGAGTAAAAATAAACTTCGTTTATTTTATACAATACACGTCTTTAAGGAAACTTCACAGTGTATCAAAGTTATGCGAACAATTTGGATACGTTGGAGCGATGTGCTATGTTGAAGATTTCGGTGAAAACTACAATTGGGAATCTTGTTTTCAATTTTCTTGCAAATATTCTTTATTCGCATGGGTTGAAATAGCGGATAGGAGTGTGGTGTAGTGCATTATCAAGGGTCGCCTTTATGATTTCGAGGCGCCGGGTGCAGCGCGCTCGGCTTGGGCATTAAACCTCAAGTGCAACGCGACGGCGTTTTTCCGTCGGAATGTAAAGCTGACTATTTACAATAAAGAGACAGACGGTTTTTTTGTTTAAACTAAAGTCTCGTAAAGTCTCCTTTTTTTCTATAAATTCTAAAGAAGATAACCAAAGAAGAAGTTTGAGGGATCAAGAAGGGTCTGTGTTTTATCAACTTATTGTTTAAACACATAGGCGAGTACTCGATAATAAATGGGGAGTCCTAAGATGTACGATTGGAAGAGTACAGAACATTCGTTGCGTTTTCTCTTGGCTATTACGAATGGATATTTCGGCAGGACAGCATAAGATCTGCAACTGGAACATTACACTTTTATATTTTCCTCTGTTTTTCTTACTTCAGTTTAACTTTTGGTTGTAATATAGTTTCATTTTGAGTCTATGATTCCTTATTTTCGTTGTTCAATTTTCTGTTGTGACATCTTTTTGGTGACGTTTTGTGTTTTGCACAGTGTCCTTAGGGGGCTTCCCCGGTGACACGAATAAAACATCACTGTACTATTCTATCTTGCTGCATAGGATATACGAATAATGCTTCATGAAGGCATATTTTTTTCAATGCTACAGAAATTGCTAACTTTGCATCGAGTTCCTCACACTGGAGAGCCTACAAAAGTTTATCGCTCGCACTTTCCTGCGATAATTGCGCATACTCCTATAATTATATGCATGTATATATATATATATATATATATATCACTGTTATTACCAAGTAATCGCGTCGTTTTCTTCGAGCCAATCACTGATTAGCTCACCTCGCGCAGGCTGGTTAAACTTGATGCGTTGCATCAGACCCGACGTTGATACTCTTTCCGTTGCTGATGCACTCAACGAACGAATTCTTTTTCTTCATATATATATATATATATATATATATATATGTGTGTGTGTGTGTGTGTGTGTGTGTGTGTGTGTGTGTACATATGCATACACATGCATACATATGTGTAATATATTTCCAAGAGTTTCCTATCGCCCACCTAAAGAGTGCGCGGAGCAGGACGCCAAACCCGAGCCGAGTCCCAGCTCGAGGAGCCGAAGGGGATGATCTCACATTCGAAGAATGTGGTCCGGACGTTTGGCCTTCTCGTCCCGAAAGTGCATCGCGCTCTGAGCGACCGTGTCGTCGCTCCCCGTCGGCGGCGATACCTTGTCTCGTATCCGTCCCCACCGTCGACCCCTCGTCATCGACGCCTTCGCCAACTTATCGAACTGTTTGCGCTCTCCATTTTTCACCCTAATCGCTTGTTACAACTACCAACTCGTTTCCGAACGACAATGACGCTGGACGTGTTGCGTAAAGAATGATTATTCGGTGGAAACATATCCGATCGAAGCAAACTCGTTTATCGAGTAAGGAGTTTCAGTTTTTTTTCTTCATTTTTTTAATTCAAACTCTTCCTCGCGCATGGGAAAAACCACTTCGGACAAAGAATGTTTCAGAGGTCGTCTCTCCCTCTTGCACTTTGCAAAAAAAAAAAATAATAATAATGTAGATTGGGTTATAAATCATATTTACTGTGCCACATGTAAAGAAAAATATTTAAGTCCCGACTCGGAGATTTTTTTATTCCAAGCATTGTCTCCAATAAATCAATTTTTTGTTCATCGACATGTTTTTTTCTTTTAGATATTTCAATTATGTAATCGTCCCAACAACTGACTTTTTTGTCGCCACCGACACTCTCGCTACACAGCGAAAAATTATTTCGTAAAATCGGTATACGACAATTTGTAACAGATAATTTTGTTAAATAAGTAACAAACTCGTCTCTTCAGTTTTGAATATACAAACCTGCGCTATTGTTCCCCGTGTAATTAACAATCTTAATTTGTGCTTTTGTTTGTAAAACTGGAGCATGATGGTGCGATTCGAATTAACAAATAACATATCGTGAGCGTTTGTCGACAATTTGTAAAAAGTACAAACTTTTTCCCGTGCATATTTTATGTTTCCAGCCCCAAGTAAAAAGTGAACGGTCCGAGATTCGATAAATGAATCCTCAATTAAAATTAATTCCGGGAAATCGTCTTTTTAATCGACTGCGTAGTTGCAACTACTGTGTTACAATATATATATATATATATATATATATATATATATATATATATATATATATATATATATATAGAACGTCGCGCAATCTGGAGTCGGTTCCCAGGACGAGTCGGCAATCGAGCCCGATATGTGTGTGCGCGCGCGCGGGTGTGCGGCGAGAGGGGGGGGTGGGAGGGGGGAGGGGGGAGGGGGTGGCAGACGGCTCGACAAACATCGTTCTCGAAGCGCGAAGCGAGTGTCTGTTGCATAGAACATCGCATCGGTGTGTTTCGGTATAGAGGCGATGGGTAGCTTCGAACGTCGGCGTGGTTGTTGCAGGAGAGATATTTTAACGTGTTGCGACGATGCCCGAGAAAGAACGGGCGGGTGGGATGGCGAGAGCGAGAGACGGACAGAGCGTGAGGGGCGTCGATAAAACAGAGACAAAGAGAAAAGAGCGAGCGAACGGCTTCGCCGCTTACGATAGAGCAAGGTGCAATGCTCGGAGGCGCGACCGCGCGCGCACGCTCGTTCGTTCGATGCACAAACAGCCGAGCCGGGCGCGACTCCGAGCGCGATCCACCAGCCAAGGTCACCCGGGTAATGTCCCGATGCCCCCTAAGCAGGACAAATTCAGCGGCGCGCGCGCGCGCGCTCTTCTTTCTCCTCACCGCGCCCGACGCCGCGGGGCCTCTCGCTGTACGAGAGAGAGAGAGCCCGAGCGCGCGCGCGCGCGCGCGCACACACACACACGGCCAGAGAGGCACGTTTCGAGCTCTCCTTGTTCGCCGCTCGAACGAGAGCGAGAGCTGCACCGAAACGACGAACGGAGAAGCGGATCAACGAGAGAAAACATTTTTATTCGAGACTGGGAGCGGATCTTGGGTACAATTTCGAAATCGGATTTGGTTTAAAATAAAAGTAGATTCGGCTCGTTATTACTCTCTTTTCTTTTTTCATCGATCGGTTACACTTTTCGCTGCTGGTGCAAATTAATTAAATTATATGTCCCGAGTATAGCATTTTTTTTTTTCTTTCATACCCGTGTCTGTCGGATTTATCTAACTTCTTATCCGAATGATCGTGAGCGGAATTTTTTTTTTATAAATTATTCTTGATATATTAAAACAATTTTTTTTCTAAATTATAGATTGTTTAAAAAATTGGCTCAAAAATAAAATTGAATGAATAAAATTGAATGATCGTGAGCGGAATTTTTTTTATAGATTATTCTTGATATATTAAAACAATTTTTTTTTATGATAAATTGATTAAAAAATTGGATCAAAAATAAAATTGAAAGAATAAAATTGAATGATCGTGAGCGGAATTTTTGAGAAATTATTCTTGATATATTAAAACAATGAAAAGGAAAAAGATTGTAAATTGTTTAAAAATTTGAATAAAAAATAAAATTGATTGATCGTGAAGCGTATCGACGTTGGGGAGAGGGAAACTCGGTAAATAGAAGTCGCACGGGGAAGGTGGTGGAAAAATGGACAATTAACATCGGAGGGAATCGTGCGTTTAGTTTCGTTTACGGCTAATCGCATCGGCAGTGCAGACACGCACGAGAGACGGATGGCCCGAGCGAACGAGAGGGAAAGGGATCGAGAGAGCCGCAGCAGAAGAGGACGCGCTATCGGCGTTATGCAACGGCGCGCCATGAATAACGAGACATCGAGCTCACGCCGATGCGCCACCAATGCCGCTCGCTTTCTTTGTGCGAGCTCGCAAACACACGCGGGCGATACACGAACGGAGAGCAAAACACTCCGCCGACGCCGCCCGGTGACCCTCGACGAGGCGAATGCTCTGGCCGGCTCTCTTCGCGGAATCGCATTATGGAAGACGGGATGAACATCGAAATCGCCGAATAGCCCACTGATTATTATGCTTTCTTTGCCAAACCAAAAAAATAATCGTAACAAAAAAAGAGATATATATATATGTAGTTTTTTTTTTTTTTTTTTTTTCGAAGAATCCATCGTTTCTACAGTTTGTTATTGCAGCAAAAGTTCTGACGATGATGGGACCCGTTAACGTCAGGAAGCTTCGAGTTCGTTTGGACGACTTGAGTTTCGGCCGGCAGTCGTACGAGGTGAGAGTATTAGACGAAAAAAAAAAATAATGCCGTTTGATCTTGTTCCATGATGCACCCACGCAGCGACCTTTCGCGTGGCCGAGCGAAATGTTTTCAATTTTTTCCCACCCGGACTCGTTCGGTAGCAAAAATTGTAATGAAACTTTTATCATTGCTTGAAACAATGAAAGCATGGCATAATAAACAAAGACGCCTGAGTTCCGTTTGGGTGACGGTCCACAACAAATAAACAAAATATAGACTATCGCCACGGAAATTAATTGAAATCATTGACTCACACCCTCTCAACCCAACGCGACACTGTCCCCTCTCGATATTAGTCGTCGTTACTGAACCTCGAATCATCGACGATGATTACATTTCGGACGTGACCCCCAAGACCCGTTTTCATCAAAAATTAGTTTCGCTTTCAAAAAAATTTATTACAAATATTTATGATCAATCTTCAATAAATTACACGAGGGTTTTTAATAATGCGTAAGAAACGCCTATTGAAATCACGTTTTTTTTTTTACACATTTTAGTTCCATCTGACGTTCATATCATGGTACATCTTTGCCACGAATGAAACCAATGCAGTAAAAAATTGATTACGTAGTATTCTCGAACCGTTGACTCGAAGCCTTGCGAATTTGAAACCACTTAGATACACATAAATATACGATTATAGATTTAATAGAAAAAAATAAATAAATAAAAAAATACCTTTTTTTTAAAGTGTTTAGTCCATTGGACGTTCAACTTAAAATGCTCAAACTTAAAAACTTGCGAACGATTCAAAATATCCTTCGCAGTCTTCTTATTTATCTCGTACGTAATTTTTGTTTTTCTGATCGCGTAATCTCCAGTTATCCGACGGTTACCGCGAACAGTACCGAGGATCGAAAATAGAGAGCCTTTGTATTCATTTCATTAGCGCACTTATGAAGTCAGACGTAATTGGACGACCGCCAAAAGTCGCTTAGTACTCAGTCGCCGACGAGATCCGTAGAAATTCATTCACTTCCACGAATTCCCCCCCCCCCCTCGTCCCACCCTCCACCACGGATCATCCTTCCACCGGTGACTCGAAAGGAACAAACAAAAATCTGCAATTTTAATTTATAACCGACGATTTTTTTTTTTTTTCTACTCGCCGATATGTGATTCATACATTAAAAATTGCATGACGCGATTGTCGTTTGATATCCGATAATAGACCTTCCTATTCCGAGATATCCGCTTCGAGTGGGATCGACGAACAGCGCGCGAGACTCTAACCGGATGTGCGATTCCGGAAGCTGACGTAGTTTTTCTCGGAAGAGCTGAGAGATCGGGAAAGAAAAGAAAGATATTGAAAAAAAAAAAATAAAAATAAAAATAATAAAAAATCAATTGTATTCGCCGATAAACCTCGACTCTCGTCCGACGTTCGTTCGAGGCAACAGTGGCGATTATCGCGAGGAGAAAAAAAAAAAAAAAAAAATCTCGCGTCTCGTTGCGTCGACGGGAGAGGCGTTGCGTAACGGCGCATACAAGACAATGAGTCATCGCGCACCTCGGAGATCGATATGACTAACGTTGCGATCGATGATGACAGAGAAAGAGAGAGATCAAAGCGAGCGATAGAGCTCGAAGATTCGCGGATAAAATAATATGAAGCTATGTGTACTCGAAGGTTGTTCGACGTCGGGGCGATAATTGCCTCGTCTCAATTGCCAACGGAGACTATGTAATATATTATTTTCACAACGAGCTCAGCGATAAATTGTCTCTTTAAACGCACCCGATATCCATAGGCATTCGTGATACTTTCTTCGGGCTAAACATTATTGTTGTTATTTGTTTTTTCTTAATAATTTTTTTTTTTTTTTTTTTATATAAATATGATATAGTGTAGGAGGCATAGAGACTATAAAATGAAACGACGAGGATTGGGTGCAGTTTGCATTGCACATGTTTCCTCGGGGCTACTGCGACGTTAGCGAGCAAGCAACCATTTGCATAATCCACCGGCTCACGTACGGACCAACACCAGACTATTGTCCCGAAGTTATCGCGTCAATATAAAACACATAGCGCGTTCCGGGAAAAAAAAAAAATCGATTTTATTGCCGGGATAAATATTGTTAAATCTCGAACGCGATACGGTTTGTTATTGCGGGTGCAAGGAATCCCCAGTCGCGTATACGAACGAATTTCGTCTCGGACGCGAGACTCGATTGTTTAACCGACGCGCAGTTAGATCGGAAATTACGGACGAAAGCGCTTCGCGACTCGCGACGGCACGTCGAACGGAATTTTGTTTGCTCAATGTATTTTTTTTCTTTTTTTTTTTTGTTTTCCGATGACAAATTCACTTTCTTATTTTTTGAATGCCTGGAATCTGAATTTCGACGTCAGGATTTAAAAAAACAAATGTAAATTTGAAAAAAAAAAAAAAAAAAAGGTTTATTGTGGCTGTCAACTCCATCCTAAAAAAAATAAAAGCTTGACAATTATGTCAGTATTTTTTTTCTTTTTCATGAGATCGGCTTTTCGTAAATAATATTTTGTCGCGTGTGGTGAAAAACAATTTTTTTCAATTAAATTTTCATGATTTCTGATATTAAAAAAACCAACGATCTTCGTAGCGTTTCGACGCAATAACGTCTTCCGCGCGCTGCGCAGCAGTGACAATTTTTTTTTTTTTTTTCCCGATCGCGACAACAGATCCGATCCGATCGGATTGCGGTAACAAACGCGATCGGATAATGACGACAATATATAATCGCGATATTATAATTGCATCGCAGAAAGCATCGACCGCTCCTTTCCTTTATGACCTATGTATTTCTCTCGGTACATAAACTCGCGACGAAAGCGCCAAAAGTTATTTCCGTCCTGTGGCAATTCGTCGATGCGCGTTCCTCGACGTCCGACGACCCCATTCGTGTGCAAAATTTCCAAGTGTTCTACACTCCGAACGGTATCAACACGAAACTGCCTCATACAAATCGCAACGAAAAAAAAATAATAATAATAATAATAATAATAACAACAACAATTAGCTTTTTTTTCAATGAATGGCCATATTATTTCTAGCTGATGCAACTCGATTGTAATAACGTTAAGCTGTACCGTGAATTGAAAAAGAAAAAAAGAATATCACGACGAGACTCGCTATCTGCCTCTCGAAGCTCGTTTGCCCGTTGGCCTCTCTCCTCTTTTATTCTTCCTCCCCCCGCCCTCCTTCCCTCTTTCTCCTCACCGTCTTTTCCATCGTCGCCAACGAGGCGGCCGCAGAGCGGGCGAGCAGCTTGACGTGACCTTGCTTTGTCACTGACCTGTCCTAGCCGGCAACTGCGCCGGTGGTCACGGCGTTCATGGACGAACGAGAGGGATCCACACGAACGGACCGCCGGCTTTCTCACACCAGAAAGAGCACTTTGTCGAGCGCTCCCCAGGCAGCCTCCCCGCGCTTCTTCCTCCTCGTCCCGTCTGATCTCCGGCTCTCGCACACTCTCGAAGATTTCGAATAATCGAGAGTGCAGCTCGCATTTATTTATTTTTTTTTGTATTATTATCACTTTTTTTTTTTGCTGACGTTGGTATAAATCCGAGAATTCTAATAACTCAGGGAACCCACGCATAAAAGTAATATCCACGGATTTTTTTTTTTATTAATTTTTTTCCCAGTTTTTATTCGGCTTGCGATTTTTTTTTTTTTTTTTTTTTTTTTTAAGAAGTTGGAGGAACGTGCCAGGCAGCGAGCCATTTATCATAGCTCTTCGAAGCCGCGAGGTTTATTATTACTTTTTTTTTCTTTTTGTGTATACTTCCAAACATCCTTCCGAATCGGAGAATGAGAGTCGGCGAGGCTCCAGCGGAGACTCACCGTTTCGTCGATTCGATGAAGTGCCGGACCGATGTTGCCTGTTGCGCCGCTCTCCGATACGAGATTTGCCTCTCGGTGCAATAAAAATATCCGCGGGGTCTTGCACTCTCGCGCGGCGTCGAGTGCAGCACTCTCACTCAAATCCCCCCTCCTCCTCCCTGCTTCTTCTTTATACGCCTTCTTCTTTTTCAGCCTCTTCTTCTTCCTGATCTTTACGAGCTCGTTGGCATGTTTCGGTCGTTATGCCTCGCCAGAAACGAGACAATTCGCGCACCACCGACATCCGACAAAGAGATGCGTCTTTCCGCTCGTTCACACGCTTCGCAGTTTAAATACGTCCGTCGATATTCTTCTTGCTTTTTTTTTTCTTTACATTGTTCACTGATACGGTAAATACTTTTTTAACACTCTTAACTACCGTTTTAACAGTCCAGTTAGTTTTTTGCGCCCTTTCGCCGCGCTACAGATATAAGAAATGGGAGTTTTTGTGCATTTGTTACACAAAAGCAATTTATTTTTTGCGAACGTCTCGCGTGCGTAAAAACCTTATTTTTACACCTTGTGTTATAAAATTTTGTAGGATACTTGTGCGAAAAACGTTTTCTTAACTCGAGTGGCAACACTCTCTTTCGGCTCGTGCTGCAAACTCACACTCGTCAGAAAAAGTTTTTTCCCACGTGTATCGTACCAAATTGTACTTCACAAGGTGTAAAAATGAGGCCATTTTCGCACCGAGTGAAGTAAAACAGTATGCGACACTTGTACGAAAAAGCGGATTCTTCACGGCGGTTGGGAAGCAGGGAACACGCGCCTTCGGTTCTTACCACAGACAACACTTGCCTTCGGCTCGGTGTACTGCTTCGGCTCGGTTTAACTATACGGCACCGCTTCCGACGCGTGCGACCAACTTCACAACCTTCGTCGAACGTCCGATTTTTTGTATTATAACGCAAAATACTATTTTGTCACACATGCACAAAAAGTCTCCCTTTTCGGGTCTACAACGTGTAGTGAAAATGGTGCTTTTTAGTAAGGCGTGCGAGAAAAATACCGCGCATGCGCAGATCACACAAGTTACTTTTTCGCCCACTTTTTTTAACACTAGCTACTTTTTCGCTTGCTTTTTTTAACACTAGCTACTTTTTCGCTCGCTTTTTTTTACACTCTAGTTACTTTTTCGCGCGATTTCGCCAGACTGAAGGATTCAAAAAGCGGGTTTTTGTGCATCTGTTCCAGAAAAGTATGCGATACTCTTACAAAAAAGCGGACTTCCGATGGCGGTTGAGAAGTAGGGAACCCTCACCTTCAGTTCTTACCGCAGACAGCACTCGGCTTCGGCTCCTGCTATTATGGTGCGCTTCCGGCTCGTGCGGGCAACTTCACAACTTTCGTCGAAAGTTCGCTTCTTCGCACTAGCATTGTAAAGTACTAATTTCACACTTGGAGAATGTAAAAAAAAAAAAAAAATAGCAACGGCCTGAAGTTTTTGTTTAATGTTACAGATTTATCTTTTATATATAGGAAATATAAGAAGTCAATTGTAATTGCATCGAGAAACGTTCTGCCCCTTTTCAAAATTATCCACTAATTAGTTTGGTACGATGTAACGAGTTTCGCCGCGTTGGGACGTCGAAGTCCGAGCTGGAGGGAAGCTAAAGTTTCTACGGAGTTTCCAGCTCGAGAAATCCGAAGACGTCGGGTCGTCAACGCGATTTCTCGGTGAACTGCAATTTAACTATCTCACGGCTGAGGTAGGTGACACGTGGTTTTAATTAATTAATTAATTAAACTCATTCATTAATCAAATGCATTAATGGGAACGTGAAGATGAGTTCGCAGATCTTAAGCGAAACTCTGGGATATTCTGATAAACGATTAAACTTTAGCCGTCGACGATACAACGCGATACCTGTGAGGTGCCTCGAGAAATACGCCGACTTTCAACTGTACTAATAAATTATCCCGGTCTTCATTCAACATTCTCCGTGACCGGAAGAACGCTCAAAAGGCAAAGAATAGCCGAAAAAAAGGCAACCAAAATAAGCTACCCTGTAAAAAAGAAAAGGGTTCGAAACGCATGTCTGTCAAAACCCGCAGCTGCAGAGAATCAATACGATTTGCTTCCTTATAGGCGATGGATTGTGATTGTAGTGTTTTGCGAAGCGATATTGAAATAGTGTTTACTTAAAAAGTTTTAAATAGTAAGAATCATCAGAAGCTTATTGGAACGTTATTGCAATGTTTTAGGATTTTTTTTTACTATAGTTTTTGTGTTTTTGCGTCATCATAGAGGAAGCTTTGTTTTGGTGAAAAAAAAAAAAAAATGTTCGCGATTTTAATGAAAACGTGTTCAGAATGTTCGAAAACATAAAAAAAACAATCACATGTAGAAAAAAATCGACATTGACGTTGAAAAATGTTGAGTATTGAAATTTTCATACTGCTTCCTCATAAAACTTGAAAATTAACATTTTTCTTTAAGTCTTTAATTATCATTGCTTTACTTTGCTCGACTTCTTTCCATAGATTTGCACGTGCTTATATATACGTCATATATATATATATATGACGAACATAATTAATTTTAGATTACTTACCGGAGTACGTGCGTCACCTGTTTCTACGACGAACCTTGTCAGGCGTAGAATTTCGGTCTGTCGCTGACGTGGACCTCGGATCGGTCCACGTGACCAGGAGAACCGCAGGCAAATGACGTTAATGGTACGCAAGAAATATCCTGCATTCATCCTCAGCCATTCCTCTCATCCTCAGCCTTCCAGCGAGCCTGTAACAACGACGAACGTGATCAATACCAATAAATTTGTCGAATATGTAAAAAAAAAAAAAAAAAAAAGTTGCGTCAACAAAAAGGCGAAAAAAAATCTTATATTAGGCCTATCTAATCTTGGATTTTTTGAAATAGAGATAATCGCATATTACTTCACTATCGTGAACCCCCGCCGCGATTCGTCATCGCGTCCTTACGTCAGCGCAAATGTACGTAAGAGTGACGGCGGGAGAGTTCGTAATAGTTGCTCGAACGTGCCGCTCGTCGGTTTGTCAATCTCGAAAATCCATGGGGCCAGGAGAACGAGGCTGACGATGGGAAGGGCAGGGCAGAAGGGAAAGGGGATAAAGCTGGGTTGTAGAAAGTAGTTCATCGCCCGTGTGGAATTTGGCATTGGCAGTGAGGAGGATACTCCTCTCTCACAGCCTCGAACTCTCGAGAAAGGCCGCAACCACCACCATTCCTACTTTTGCCACTGTGTGCTCACCGCGCGGAGGTTTCACTGGAGACTTGTTCGCCTCATGTGCGTATTGTAGAGCGTGCAACACGCATTTTTTTTTTTTTCTTTTTTTTTCTAGAGAGAGAGAGAGAGGATGTCTTGCGCGTACGACGGTGGGGCGGAAACGGGCAGTTGTTATTCCATTTCTGAAGCCGTCAGATAGGAAGTCGATGAGGGACGAAGAAGTAACAGGCTCGGACGAGCGCCGGAGCTCGCGAGTGAAAGTTTTCCACCTCGAGAGTTTCGTCGCTTGCGAACTCGCGAGAATTTCGTTACAAACAACAAGACGCAAGGGGTCAACGACACGACACGGATTCTAAAATATACTCGCCTTACCCTGATCTAATTCTACCGACGAATATAATGGAAATCGCAAACGGCGGCGCGGAGGTGACTCACCTGGGAAACCTTCGAGAACCTACGAGGCACGGTAGTTGGCGATCTAATGCCTTGTCAAATAATCTCATCTTTCAGATCCGATGCAAAAATTCCGACATTTTTGTGGTATTCTCGGACGATTGATACTTCTTTTTGATTTTTTTTTTTCTTTTCGCAATTTTTAACATTAATTTTTTTACATTGAAAAATGGCTCATGGACTAATAGTCAATATACAACGGTACCGGTTTCGCAGAGGCTAAAATACCGTCCAAAAGTGCCAAATAATTTTGAATTTCGAATTTCGAATTTTTTATTTCGTATTTTTAATTTCGAATTTCGAATTTCGTATTTTCAATTTCGTATTTCGTATTTCGAATTTCGAATTTCGAATTTCCAATTTTCAATTTTGAGTTTTGAATTTTTAATCTAATGCTAAATAATGAATTACCCACGCGAGCGTTAATTCAATCACCGGTGCATTAACCCCGTAACAGGACGTAATTCGATGACGTTTCCTACCAGCGAAAATCTCATCGCCGAGCTACCCGGAATTTCGTTCAAACTTCCGCTTTCGAAACCGTCGATTCCGGCAATCCCTGCTCCCCCGATGAAATTACGATGACGTCACGTCGCAAGACCGCTCTCTGCGGTCGTCAACCGAGCAAGATCGATGAACCCGAGTTTCTCCGATATTTAATTTTGAATTTTTTCGCAAAACAACAAAAAGGAAAACGACAAAAAACCGACTCATCAAAAGTGATTACCCATGATTCATCCGCGCCTTCTTTTAGTCCCCTGGCCAAGGTGCATTACGCACGTTATTTCGTACGAATTCGTGACGCAACGGCGTCACGGACGAGCGACCCGTCGCTCGGGCGAATCTCCGCCGGGCATTTTCACCCACCGTAGTTTTACGGGATATTGCGGTGCATAGGGGTAGAGAGGAGTGGAGGTTTCGCGATTCGGTCGCGACCGTCAGTGACACTGTCCGCAGTGCGTAACGCCGAGAGAGTCCGCCGGCAAACTTCGCCACCGCCGCTGCTGTTCTCAACAGGAGGTGATGTGAATGGAAAAGAGAGGGATAAAGAGTCGAACAAAATTACGTTCATTGTTCGACGGGAATGAGACGGAGGAGGAGAGAAAGCAGAAGGTTCGAGGGAGAGAGACGAGATTCAACGGCTCTCTCGGGCGCTGCGGCCAGTGTCAGTGGCCTTGCTTTCTGCGACCCACTTTCCCATAGGTAACAGAGCAACCGAGCTCACGCCATTCGTATACCTCCGTAATTTTTTTTTTTTCAATTTTTTTTTTACTCAATCATCTACAACCGCGGCTGTATTATGGTTCTCGAAAGAGTTTCGTACAACAAACCGCGAATCTTCAATCGTGGAAGGAAAATCATAGGAGTTAAACGAATCGCACCGTCTAATCCCGATAAATCGGCGGAGTAACCAATTAATTCGGCTATCGCAAAACGATTTGCGTGAGATTGCGTAGATTCGCAACTGCAGTTAGGCATTGAAATTACGACCTCTGGGTATAAATTTGTTTTTTTTGTTTCTCTTTTCTTTTTTTTTTTCAAGTTAATATGTTTATCTGCTCCGGGTGCAATTTACTTTCTCGCTGTAAGTACCGAGCGGGTTTGAACTTTTGTGACTCGGTGCGTCGTTCAGTCCTATCCCGTCCTACGGCTATTATACCGCAGCGATTGTGTTCTCCTCCGGGCAATGTCAATCACATCGGCAATTACATTTGACCCCTTCAATTTTGCTCGGGCAAATATCGTTTTGTTCCAATTTCCGGCTGACACTCGGGCGCATGCGCAGTACGAGCGCTGCAGTTCAGAGCCCTCGTTGCTGTTTTCTTTTGTTTTTTTTTTTTTCTCTGCAAGACACGAGCACGCAACGTCGTAAAACGAGGATCCGGGGAGTCGTCGACGTCCTCGTAACTTGTAACTGCCTCGCGCGAGTTCTCGTAACGTAATCAGGCAAGAGTGCAACTCTGCTCCGTTCCGAGAGGCATCCAACGTGCAAAGTAGATGAATGGGTGTGTGCAAACCAGTTAACGCGAAATGACCAGTCATCGGCCGTCATCTATGCTGGAACAGAAGAAATGTGTAAGCTCGAACCTTTTTCCGGAGAAAAAAGGCCTCGGAGAGTGCAAATTGACTTTTTTAGGAGAGAAAAGGATTGAAGAAATAACCAATGGACCATTAGTCAATTTTGCTTGCTCGTGGAGGAAGCTTTACTTTGATGAAAAAAAAAAGATCGCTTCCGATATTTCGAAACGATATGAAAATTTCAATTTTCAACTTTTATGAGGAAGCGATCTGAAAATGTCAATTTTCAACTTTTATGAGGGAGCGAAATGAAGCTTTGAATTTTCGAGTTTTATGCGGAAGCGATATGAAAATTTCAATTTTCAACTTTTTTTCTTTTCGCAACTATACGAATATGGCAGGAAGAAAACTCATCGAAACGTTCGCTGCGTGATAGATGTAAGTGTGGGGGGAAAGAGTTATGTAAAAACAGTAATTGCGTGAACGACGTGGCGAGGAAGGCCAATGTCCGGCTTGTTGACGTGTGTGCCTCGGTCTGTTGCATGCACAACTCGAGAAGTACGCATTGAAAGAATTAAAAGAAAAAAAAAAAATATTTCTCCAAGTACGTGTCTATTCGAGAGTAAGTTCGATAATTTCTATGATGCGTTCGAGCTGCAACTTTCGGTAAACATAGCTGCAAACTGTTTTTCCTTCATCAACTTTTCTGAACTCAAGTTATCGAGAGCCGTTCAATTTCTCACGATGGTCGTTGCACCGCCCTGCGTTCGGTCGATTATATTCTTCAGTTTTTCTTGTCGCTCGTTTTCCCATCTCGTTTTATCTATGCACGACTCCGAAACCGTTCGGTGAGCTGGAACTGGCAGGCGAGCGAGCGGATTTTGCAATTGTTCTTACATTGTAGCTTGCCAAATCCATCGACGTAATTGCCGGAATATCTTTGCGCTGTAGCGTTGCATTCTCGGGCAAACGAGTCCGGGCACTTTCGTATGTTCCGAGTGAAGCGGTGATTAGCTCCGAGCGAGGAACTGGCCGATGGAGGAGGAGGAGGAGGCAAAGAACTATTAGCTAGGGTCTGGAGCTCGCAGACTCTCGCACGGTGAAGGCTAAACCGCACGACGGCCTCCCAGCTCGTCAGTCGGATTGAATAGAATTGCGCCGGGGAGTTGCAGCGAGAAAATTCGAGACCGGCGGGACGGGGGAGGGAGGGGAAGCGAGATTGCAACGGACTTTCCAATGTGTATATACCGTACCTCGCGAATGCACTTGCTATGCTCTCGGTACTGGAAACTTTCTTCGGGAGCGCTCTCTCGCCGTGAAAGCAGCACCGGTAGCTCCCTCGATCCCTTATAAGCGCATTTCATAACTGGTTAACGTTCCGTAACGTGGGAATACCGCGAGTCCTGATACACCACAGAGCAGCTGGACTTTGGTGGGAGATACCTGAAAAAAAAAAAAAAAAATACAAGAAACATTAATCGGTAATTCTAAGGATGGATTTTGAGAAATGGGCTCAGTTACGAATTTTTTTACGATTTTTGATCATTCATAGAGTTGCTCAAAAAAAAAAAAAAGCAATAAGTTCTGAACACTAAAAATTTAACTAAAATATTACATTAATATTTTCATTAATTTTTAATAAGTCCATCAATCTTTGATTACGGACATACACTTTTTTTTCTTTCTTATATACAGATCGCGAACTCGGAGACGAGCGAGCTTACAGTGATCGTACAGGCTAGTAAGTCATGAAATTAAATTGCTTACGCTTGAACTGCTTACTTTCATATAACTTCGTACCAAACGAGAAAAAAAAAGTAAAAAATATCCAAGTAATTTTTGTCCCGGCAATGAGAAGAAAAAAAAAAGTATCAACGCAAGGTCGATGCACGATCGCTGTGGTTGCGACACACTCGGTAGCGATTTGTCGTTAGCGATCGCGCTTCCTTTCCGCAACGTCGGCGTAAATTTCTTTCGGTGCTGGTAGCTCTAGGCTCTTTTCTTTCCCCTCCCGAGTGGTCGCGACTCTCCTTCGCGTTACATCGAGGGTCAACGACTTTCTCCGATTACCTGCTGCGGTGCTCGAAGCGCGCGAGCCTTCTTCCACGCTTTTCTCGTGAGTCTCGCTACCCGTCTCATTCTCGCTCGCACTCGAGGAGCGTGTGTGCACGTGCTAATAGCTTTCGCTCACTCGACGAGCAGCACCCTGCCCATTGCCAAGGAACACCATCGAGAGACTTCCATGGATCTTACGTCCGAATCCGTTGCAATAATAATTACCGAGCGCCGCGCATGGGCGGTAGGAAACGAGAGATTTAATGGCTTCCCGATGCCGTTGACACTGGGGTGCTGTGATATAATCAGACAAACGCAACGGACACTGAAACGCTTGTTGGTCATTATGCAACAAGTAACAAGTAACAAGTAACAAGTAACAAGTAACAAGTAACAAGTAACAAGTAACAAGTAACAAGTAACAAGTAACAAGTAACAAGTAACAAGTAACAAGTAACAAGTAACAAGTAACAAGTAACAAGTAACAAGTAACAAGTAACAAGTAACAAGTAACAAGTAACAAGTAACAAGTAACAAGTAACAAGTAACAAGTAACAAGTAACAAGTAACAAGTAACAAGTAACAAGTAACAAGTAACAAGTAACAAGTAACAAGTAACAAGTAACAAGTAACAAGTAACAAGTAACAAGTAACAATCAGTAATAAAAAGAAATTCTTTGATATGAGGATAAAATTTAGATCTCTGAACTGAGACCCGTCTCGTATCGAGCATAAATGATGAATAAGCGATAATGCAAAATTTCAATAGCAATTGAATTCGATTGAATCGACCAGCAACCATTAGGTGACCCTTGTTTGCTTTCCTCGTCCGCGAGCATTGAGTGAAAAATTGTCTCTTCTGTTAACATTGTTGCGAACGTATTTTTCCTCGCTGGAGAGATTAGTCAGCGCGCATGCGCGGTTAGCGGAGAAGCCTTTCGATGGAGGACTCGGCTCGGCGAGAATTACAGAGCGCCCGCGCAACTTTCTAGATAGATTAGACACGAGAGTACACGCTGCCGTGTAACATGCATGCACACCGTGTGCTATTATGGGCGTACACGTCCGTGAACTACAGAGTGAGAGCTGCGAATTCCAGAAGCGAAGCTGCCACTCGTCAATCAATGTACAAGCTGATCGAAAAAAAAAAAAACAGAAAAAATGCACTAACACGACAATGCAGTGTCGGGCGTACTCGCTTACTTTCTAATGACAAATCAATATATTAATATCCATATTCCACATATAATATCCATATTATATATGTGTATTACTAATAATACATTAGTAATATATGTAATATATGTAAATAATATATAGTAATATATGTAATTCGATATTCGTGGACGAATGTCAAAAAAACAGTTTCCAAAGGTGGGGAAAAAAAAAAAAAAATGCTGTCTCAACTTTTTTTCTTCTTTCATTTGGTCGAAATGAAATTCTCTATAACACGGCGTCGTTTCAGTGTCAGGATTGCGTTACAGCGATGCACTAGAAAACTGTAACGGGAGAAGGGAATGACCCGGAAGGGTATGAAAGCGGAACGTCGCGAGTCCACCGTCGAGGAGTATCGGTACGGTGAGAACTGCAGCGCCGCGTTGGTGGTGCGCAGGACTGTAAAGTGTCTGCGAGACAATCGTCCCGAGGAATTTCCAAGTTTTCGGAGCAGATGCAGCGCGGTCAGGAAGGGGACGGATTAAATCGAGGAGGGGGGCGCGTCGTGAAAACGTGCGGAGCGGAGAGGCGACGAATAATTAAGGAATACAGAGTGCGTGCCGTGCGCCGGAAGCGGGACTCGACGCGCGGCGCACGACGGGTCTTTATTTCACAAACTGGGCTCGAAAAATTGGGGACGAAATGCCAGGCGGTTATGGACGGGAGAGACGAAACTCTGCTGCACTGCGAACAAGAAGGAATAATTAACGAGAGGAAGAAGAAGTCGAGAGGGATTTGGGGAGAAAAATTGTTTCGTTATAGATTCGGTAACAGCTGCGAACGGCTCGCCTAATTATAGTGATGTCGGGTCTCTCAGTTTCACGGCCGTAAACGAGATTCAGTGATAAACGGATGAAAAACAGATTCTTATATTTTATAATGTTTAACATTTTTTTTTTTTTTCTTGCAATTGAAAAGTAAAATAAAATATTTGGGAAAGAAAAAATTGTTGGTGCATTTAAAAAAATTTTTATCACGACAGAAAAGTTATTTCTGTCGTCCAGAAGAGGCTGCGGCTCGACCGCTGGTGCAGCATCCAGTTCGAGTCTGTTACTCGAGCGGACACTCTCCGCAGACCGGATCATGTTTTCCAGCGGCTCCAGGGGTCGCGGTCAACTTTCTCCGTCGTTCCGGCCGGCTCTTTCCGTGCCGGATCGCGTGCCGCTCGCCTATTACCCGCGCCCGGCCCCGTTTCCCCCGGCGGCTCGCTGCCACGGCCAGCCGGGCAGGTATGTAAGGTAATAGCGCTCGTTCGATTATGCGCGAGTGACAGCATCGGGGATAGCGAACTTCGAATTTCCAATTGACTACTGCAAATTGACTTCCAAAGTCCCCTTGTTATTATTTTCGAGCGTCCGGGTGACTTACGAATGGAACTGGAATAAATTTCATTTCGTGAGGCAAAATTCAGCCATTAGAAAATCTTGCCCATAGAATGGAAAAAATTCCAGAGCTGGACAGTACTGGGAAGCTATGCTCAAAATTTTAGTAAATGAGGAAACCATGGGCAAATTACTTTGCACCTCTATTGTAACCGAAAAAAAATGCCTGTCTCATAAAATTATTTTACTCCCAATCCAATATTTTCCGTTTGAATTCCAATAATACGATTTTTCGTGCATTAAATCGAGATTTTCAATGTCTCACTGTACTTTAGTCCCAAAGAGGCCAGTGGATTCGTGTTCAGTGAAAAAAATACGTCGAAATACGTGGCAAATCATTTTTAAAAAAGAAACAAAAATTTCGTCAAAAAACGTTTTTCAACGTTCTGAAGCTGCTCGATAAAACGTCTCTAGAACTTCGGACAAGACCTTATCTTGTGTATTTTTTACCGTAGAACACGACGAGCACCTCGGATTTTTCCCTAGCTTCATTGGGAGCCAAGATATCGACCTGCGAAACTCACGAAAATCTACTATATTCGACATATTTTCTTCCCGCTGAACACGAATATCACAATTATTTTACTCCCAGCCCAATATTTTCCATTTAAATCCCAAAAATACGATTTTTTATGCATAAAATCGAGACCTTCCTCACTTTCGGCCGCTGTACTAGATCCATACGTCCCAGATCTAGTTGTTATATATCCAGTCGACCTCCACTCACCACCCCAAGGTCCAGTCGTCGTAGTCCAGTCGATTAGTCTGTTACCAAGCTTTGGAAACGAAGAGTTTGGACGTTTTGAGAAAATGTTGGTCCTGAACAGGGTCGTTGTGATTTGAAAATTCTTCTCCAAATCTCGCACTCGTGGAACTCCGCCTCTTACGATTAAAGAAGACAAAGTACTTAGTATTTTATAAAAATACTTTAAGTACTTTTCTGTACTTTGCCCAGCTTCGATAAATTCTATTCCATGACCTAAAATTGAACAATTAGAAAATTAAGTCCATAAAATGAAAAAAAAAAATTCCACTCCAGGAACTCACAAGTAGAAAATCTATACCAGAATATGAAATAAATCTCAATCCGTGTGCTAAAGTTCTACGATCAAAAAATTTCGCCCATATAATCGAATAAATATGGTTATTATAATAAGAAAAAAATTATCGAAATAAAGAATATAGGAACGAGATTAAAAAAAAAAAAAGTGTACAAGTAATATTTACATCGGAGCTGCGGGATCCTTGCCCTCGGAATCTTCAACGAAACTCGCTCGGACGCATGTACGGTTGTTGAGGAAGGTTATGGTTGATCGGCTTCCCTTCTTCCTCCGGTTTCCTCACCCTCTCCCCCCCCCCCCCTCGGGTGCATCGCAACGGAGTGACGTAAGTGATAGGAGCGCTCGCGCGGGCCCGCGCATGAGTTAAGTCCAGCGGAAGAAGGGACGACGATAGGAAAGGGAAAAAAGGGCCCGCCAGCCGCGCACCACCCGGTTTGAACCGTACGTGCGTGATGCATTGGATGCGCGGTGCCTCGCGCACGCCGGCACGAACGAGCCATGAGGAGCTGCGCGCCACTCGCTCGTTGCAAGCCTCTCCAATACACGTATATGTATATATATATATATACATACACTATATATACTATACTATATATATATTATCGCGAGAGACGAAAGAGGCAAGAGGGAAGAGAAGAGAAGGACGGCAGATACGTGACTACGTACGGAGACGGCTGACCCTCCGCGTGTTATACGGCCTACAGGAAAGAGGGTGTCGAGACGTAAATAGAAACGTTGTGCTGTGCAGTCTATGCGTCTCTCTCTCCCTTCTTTCCCTTTGGTTCTTTCATTTAAGTTTTTTTTTTTCCACCCCACTCTGACAACGTCCGTGAACCACGGATAAAGCAACGTCATTTTTCCAACACCGAGGCCCTCGAAGGCGCACTCTAAAGCTCGGGCAAAAAGAGCGCCAGATATCCGAGGTTGGATGCGGTAATGTAAAAAAAAAAAATTAATAAGAGATGCAATTAGGGAACTCTGATTTTAATGTATAAAAAAGATGAAACTTGGAAACTCCGCTTTTATGCCGAGTAGAAAATTTAATTCGCGTTTTGTTTTTTTTTTTTTTTTTTTTTATGTTACCGCTTTTTTTTTTGCACGAGTCGTATTGGTCGAATTGGTACACACTATATAAAGAAAATTACGACGACTCATCGTAATTTTTTTTTTTTTTTTAATCACGTAATACGCTGATCGATCGCAATTTATTATGATACACTAATAATATATAAATATAATATTATAAAGCTTTACATAAATGATGTACTTGCAAAACAACTCGATAATTGTTATACCGAACGGCAAGAAAGAAAAAGTTTCTTTTCGCTGACGTAGAGACAGCGTCATCGATCGGTATAAAAAAAAAAAAATAATTAAAGAACCAAAAATTTTCCACGTAAGATAAATTTGGCGAGCTCGACTTTTGAATAAAAATAAAATTTTCTTACGACCGTCGAAAGGTGAAAGTCAGCGTAAGGGTTTCCGAGAAACTGGTATACTCATCGTTCATCGATTCCCGAGAAAAAAAAAAAAAAAAAAATGTATATCGTGCCGCTGGATGGCCATGAGTAACTGAATAGCGCGTAAACACGATCCGATACTTTCGCAGTCGAGGAGCGCTTGTTATGGTGTCACGCGAATATATATGTATATATATATTTTTTTTTTTCCCTCTCTATCTTTCACTCTAAATCGTAAGCTCGTCCACGTAACGGTTGACGTGTACGTTAAGCGGAAACGTAAGTGAGTTAAAGTAGCGTAACGCCAAGGTACGTACGACGACCGAGCGGCAGAGGCAGAGAGCGCAGTCGTAGTGTGTCGCGTGTGCCGACGAGGAGGAAGGCCCGGGTTCATCGTCCACTTTCTCTGGCCTCGATCATCGTGCCCTCGTATACGATATTGCTCCTACGTGTAGCGTACCTTCGTCAATAGCGAATCGACGCTCAATACCCGTAAGAAAGGTGCGCATCTGCGGACTCCGATGTTATGTTTACTGTGACTCCTCGCTTCCCCCACCCCCCTGCTCCGTCGCGGTGCGGCCGTGGCCGTGTTCCTTCGACAACCTCCAAGAAACTTACGAAACGAGTCAAAGACCCGTCAGATTATTTTTTCAACCCGGAAAGAATTTTTTTCTTTTTAATCGACCCTTTTATTGAAGCGACCTCGTTAAATTAATGGGCTTTTTAATGGCTTGATAAAACAGCAAATTCGCACGGCGCCTCCCAGGGTCAGTACGTTTTACACGGTAAATGAGATTCGTGTACTTAAGAAAGATTTCCCTGAGGTAAAGATATTATTAAATGTTCTCGTTAATTATAGCCTTTTTTTTAATTTTGTATTTCGTAGTTTTACTATTTTAGAGTTTTAATATTTGGTGCTTTCAGTAGCAGTTGTAGAAGTGCCTCTATTGACAATATCGTGTAGTTTGTCCGATAGCTAGTACGTATCTACACGTAGTAGCTATAACGTTCTGATAGACATTGAAAATAAGCCATCGATCGGAGTCCCTCAGTCGAGTCTTTTCACCATATTTGGGTGGACTTATTAATTAATTTTTTCCTGAGTCTATTAAACTTATTACTGTACTTTGTTATTTTATACTTTTACCATTGTGTCAATTTAATATATCCTAATGTTTTAAAAGTAACGCATAACCGCAACGAATCGGTGGGCTTGATATAGGCAACCCATTGAAAAAACTCTGCGTAGTCTAAAAGTGGGACTAAAAATCCGATCTTGCCGGAGTCCAATATTTTTTTTTTTCTTCAAAGTCCGAACATACGTGAGGCGCTCGTAATCTCCGCTACAATTCTCGAGCTTGTTCTCACCACAGTTTCTCGGGACTATACCAACCCAAGAATTCCGACCCTGGACGGAGCGCTAAGACCCTCTTGGATATTCTTACGTATTCTGAAATACCCAAGAATGCAGATATTCTTAATCTTAACGAGGTTCGGAATGTACGAGCTCGTGTTCGAGACTTCGAAATGGACCGGTCGCACTCTCAAGGGGGGGGGGGGTTAAGGACACTCGTGTGAGATAGGAGAATGGAGCGGAGACCTTAATACCACTTCTGGTTGTACGGAATTGCTTCGAGAGCTTCTCGGGAATAATCGTGTTCTCTCCTCTTTCGTCGTACGTTTCTCATGTTTATTGTAATTTCTTTACGCATACGTGGCTCGTAAGGATCGCAATTATCCAACGTGGTATGACGCGTTCACCAACGCATTAGGACGATAATAGCCCTGGTTGATAGACCGTCGGTAGATTGGACTCGGCCAACGCGACGAAACTAATAATGAAAGCCATAACAGCCAGCAGCCAGGATACACTGGCGACGCGTTTCTCTATCTCCTTGCGGACATCCTGCCGGTGGCGTTGGACCCGCAGCATCAGTGCGAGCCTCCTCCTCCTCCTCCTCCTCCTCCTCTCGTACCCTGCACGATGCGTACACACGAGAATAGTGTCGTTAACCCTCACTTCGAATAGAAATTATAACGAGGCTCGGGAGAATGCGTTGGTGGATGCTGATATTGCAATTGCCAGATTACGTCTCTCTGGCCGAGAGGGCGTGGAATTGTAACTGGAGGAAAAAAAGGCATTGAGTTAGTGCATTTTTTTCTTTCACGATGGGAATATTTCACTAAAACGTTCTTATGAAAATTGAAACAAACTACGGTTAATGTGTAACTGGATGGTCGTATGGATTTTTTTTTTGTCGGGCCTTGCCTAACGGTACCTTCTTGAGAAAATGATTGTTGGAAAAAAAATGTATAGTCAAATCAAATGTTTTCGTCTCGAAACAATTTAATTTTCGTGCAAATCTAGTAAGCAACATTTTCGTTTTTCACGGTATCAAAACTTATTTTAAAAAAATAATCTACGGTTGTCTAGGGTCGTATTTCTAATGTCTAATAGGTATTTTTTCTAATTTTTCCATTTAGTCTCTAGAGCAGCGCCTAATCGTACCCTGCCGAAAAATTAATATAAAAAAAAATCTGAAGTATTAAATCAATATCTTAGCCTCGAAAAAATTGCATCAATTTTTGCTCAAATGTGACATGCGAAATTTAAGTTTCTCCTCGTATCAAAAGTTATTTAAAAAAAGGAATTCACGTTTGTCTGGACCGCTGTTTCTAATGTCAAATGTGAAACTCCGGTCCGCGTTAAATACGTTATATATATATATATATATATATATATATACGCATTTACATAAGAACGGGGTTAATGTTTAACTGGACCGTTACATGGAATTTTGTCAAAATTTATTTTTCGCCCAATTTCCTAGTAGCAAAGTCCTTAAAAAAAAGCAATTAATGTTTGTCTGGAGCGATATTTTAATGTCAAAGGTGAGACTCTTTTTCTCATATAATTCGTTATATATATATAATATATATATATATATACAAAGGTGGGTACGTAAAAAGTACAATAGGCATGCGCGTGTAGGTGTTACTGCACACTCTCGGTGACCGGTGGGGGCTCTGGGTAACGCGAACGAAGGAACTAACGGTGCCCTGCCCTCGATATACTATAGCCCAGACGACGTGCAGGAGTGTGTATACGCGTTCGCCATTGTGAAACTGCGTCTACACAAGTATTATGACAGAGAGAGGAGCAAGAGCGCGAGCGATCTCGTCCGTGCTGGATGCGTTATATGCATTATGTGTTCCTCCGATGTCGGAGGGCATCTCGTCTAACCGCCGAGCACGACACACTTACGCATCCCTCGCAACGTATCGTATTACCATCAGCCACGGCGCTACTTCATTTCTACAAATTTACAACTTAATCTACTCTAAAAATGTACCGGCCAATTATTATTTTCCAATAACTCTGTCGCAATATTCTTTTAATTATGATATAGTGCATTTTTTTTCTCTTCAATCGCCCATTGATCGATACTAAGTTTGAGCCCGAATTTACCTTGACTCTATTGTTATCCAACAAACGGCTGCACAATAACGATCGAACCGATTCGCTACTGGCCGTGATAATATTATTAAATTATCTAATATAATATTTTTTGAAACCAAGTGTATTATACAAATTGCCGCTTAATTAACGCGCAATAATTATACCACGATTATCAATGTATTCGAAATATTTTTACCACCCTCAATGTATTTTCTTCCAATAAACAACTTAATCCAGTCTAAAAATGTACCGCCCAATTATTATTTTCCAATAATTCTGTCACAATATTATTATAATTATTAAATTTTTTATATATTTTTTTTTAATCCATCGTCCACTGTGCGATACTCGACGCTCGTTCGAGCCCGAATTTACCTTTGTTCTATCCAACAAACCGATATACAATAACGACCAAACAGATTTCCTATTAATTGTGAAAATATAATATAATGTAACAAATAAATTATACCATAATATAATAACGTTTAAGACCAAATATATTATAAAGTGTATCGCTTAATTACTGCGTAACTATCGTGCCACGATTATTAATGTATTCGATATATTTTTACAATACTATCGTCCACTGAGCGACATTATCCGCGTTCAGAGCTCGAGTTTGCCCTTTGTTCAATCTGACAAAGTAATACCCAATAATGTCCGAATAATCTTCTCTGCACCGCGGGCATTTAATTTATTTTTAAATAAAAAAAAAAAAAATTCATTGCAGATAAACCCCGTGCAATCGGTCGTGAAAATATAAATCGCGGATAGCGTCGCTCGCACGGATCGGCGATTATAACGAGATTTTTTATCAGAGTCCGCCGTCTCTCGAAGCCTCTCTCAAGATCAATCGGAACAATCGTTCGAATATTTCGCAACGATAATTACCGGCATTAATCGACAAGATCTTCGATTGCGAAATTAATTCGCGGGAGAGCAAAAAAAAAAAGCTTTGAAGACAATATTTTCTTGGATCGATATATATTACCCAACCATCCGGTTAATCTGTCCGATATGAGCTCGGAGGAAATTGTTTTTGTGCTGTGATAATTACATTTATCATCGTTCGTTCTCGGTTTCTCCAGGACACTGACCGATATAGGGTAAGCGTATCGGACTCGCGTCTTGTTTTCGTCCCATTTCGTTTGGCGAAGAACGCCCGTCGAAGGTCGACGGTTCATTAAATGAATATTCATTTGTGTAACGATTCGTCTCACGACGATAATCCACGAATCTCTCACGATAGTCTCGCGAGCGTAGTTTCGAGTGAGTACAGCGACAGAGCACAGGAGGGATCGGCAGCGACCGAGAGAGTACCGAGACCCGCGAGACTGTACGAACGAAGTGGCACGATTTACCGTAAGACATTTCACTTCGTTGATATTTCATTATTTCGTCACCGCGCATTGCTCTCGGGGCGAATAACGATCGTCGCAGACAGTGGATCTCATGACTTATTGGGAAATTTTTCATCGTTTGCCACGCACCACTGCTTGCATCGTAAGAGCTACAAAAATTCGATCGAATAACCCGTTTTGCCCGACACTGCCAGCCACAAACGGTAGTTATGTTTATTTTCTTTTTTTTTTTTTTTTTTTTTTGCGCCCAAGCATTCACAAAAAAGATTTTATTGCACTCGGTGGGACAATGGCAACTTTACGCACGCCTCGCGTGTACAAAACTCCCATTTTCAGATCTTGCGAAGTAAAACTTGATACGATACTTGTGCAAAAAAGTTTTTCTGAACTCGTGTGATTGCGGCACTCGTCAGAAAAAGTTTTAGCGCACTAGTATCGTAAATTACTATTATGTAACTCATGGACGAAGTGAACTACTTTTCGCTGAACTACTTTTGCTGAGAGTGGCGTAAGTAGCGCTTTACAGCCAAGTATACTATAAATATCCAGCGCATGCGCAAGTCGGACCGATTTTACTTTACCGCACACTTATCATACTTTACGCACGCTGGCTGTGCAACGCCACGATCAGCAGGCACGGAGTAGAACTTCTCCTGCATTCGTTACAAAAAATATTATGGGATTCTAGTGCGGTTTAGCGAACATCATACGCGGACTGTGAAGTTAGTCGCAGTCCGTTAGAATCACGTCAAAGCGTGCGTATAAAGTTCGTTTTACCGCACTCTTATCGCAAATTACTTTATTCGAGGCCAGTACGATTTACGTTTGTAGTGTGATAATCCTGAGGTTTAGTGTAACTACATAAGAGATAAATTATATTGGAGTACAAATTGCATTCGAGTGTATATTCGTAGAATTCCTTCGAAGTGACTTTTCTTCCTCAGCCTTTTTACAATATAATTTTCTATTCACAGGATATATCTCTGCAGTCTTTTTACGATATGATTCTCCTGTGCATAAATATATCGGCCATAGGGTGACAGAACGACTGCAAGATAGGTCGAATAGCGGTGCGTAATCGCATTATAAATAATGCAATGTTGCGCAAGAAACAGAAAAAAAAAAGAGAATATGTGTCTATCCATCTAAGAATAAACTTGCATAACTCGAAGCGTCTAACGGACCGTGAGCAGTTCTCAGACTAACGGACAAATTTGTACCGAAAATATGTACAGTTAACTCTGCTATGCGTCATCATCGTGAAAGATGGGAGACAATCCGTTCGAGAAGTGATTCAGGTAGATGCTGCAGGTAAAGCTCGGCTAACAGCTATGCGCAATACGTGGGTGTAGCTGATACATATTCGCACGTATATTAACGGTTCTTTTTCCGTTTTTTTTTTGTAATGCACAAAGAGCGTAAAGTACGGAGCTGCCCCTGCCGGAACACAATCGAGGGATTCCTCAAGAGACAGGAAATATTTCCGAAGGCGCTGAGCTGTTTATATACCTATACAGAGCACCGCTATCTTTTTTTTTCTCGCCGGGGGTGCTCTTCGCTTTTCCCCGGTGCGCAGGCTGCTCTTTGTTCCATAAAGAAATGATATATAAGCGAGGATACCGAGACACCCACAATTTTTTACCGATCCATTGAACCTCGTTATTGGGTCGTCTCAATTTTACCCTCGTGACCCCGATTCGCTCGGTACGACGTACCGGCGCATATAACATTCGTTTCTCCGGAGCCATTGTGTCTCGAGGAAACCTCTCGGGTTCCTCTCGCATCTGCGAAAGATTTTTTTCATCTTTCTTTTTTTACATGTAATTCTCTGTTCTTTATTCTCTCTACTCGATTAATCGGTCGTCGTTGTTGTCCGCACGAGGAATAATAGAAGACTCAGTGTGCACCCGTCGTTCGGCGTTTAGCGTTACCACACGTAGAGCGGTAATGAAATTTCGATGAATAATATTTTAAAAAATATTATTTCCCCAATCAATTGTTGTCTCTTATCACTCGACGGGCGTTTATCGTTCCTTGACTCGTGCCGCTCGTTCGCCGACCCGAAGTCCGACACACGTACCCGCACTTACACCAGGATTTTTTTTTTTTTTTTGTTTTTTTCATCGGGCGTACAATGTTCGCCTGCATGTAGTCGAAACGATCGAGATCTATCGAGATTCCGTGACACGGATCGATGCAACGAGTCTTATCGGCGAGTATGTTTGCTCTCGACGACATCGCGTTTGGTCGCTACTCGAATTCGAGGACTCGTTGCTTTGTGCAAAATATATAATTATTTAATATATTGAAAATCTACAATTGTATCTTTAATATACTAAATATACAATTGTATTTTACAATATATTAAATAATAGGGCTTACTTAGAATGGAGACTTAAAGTAATCAAGACCTCTTGTAAAAGAACTTTAATATTTCAGACTGAGAGGCTACCCAAGAGGACTTTCGAATATTTTAGCCCCCTGTTTTATTTGACCCTGGTCAGTTTTTCATTTCATCCCGACCTTCTCGAATCTGGAATACGTCGGTGGCGGAAAAATCTTTTTATATTATAGAGAGATATTACTTTTAATATGTCTCGCGTTTACTTTTTCCGTGCAGAAAAAAAATATCGTTTCCGGTCGATCGAACTTTCGGAGCTTCATAAAACTCGTGCACCATTGATCTCTTTCGTATACCAACGAATGGGTATAAAATGGCTTTGAATGTTTTAAAGTTCGAACAGCCAAAGACTCGTCGGAAGCGTGCTCAAAATTTAAACTTCCGGCTCGAAGCTGATCCGAGATCGGACACTTTTTTATTCAGAATCCGGTGACCTTCTTCGGCTAGATAAAATCTTGTCGTGAGTAACGGGCGATGTTGAGAAATCGCATGCTCGCTTGCGACGGCACAGCGGAAAAGCGGAAGGAGTTGTCGATGTATTGATTGGATCGTAAATGCCATCGATTTTTCGTCGCTTCGCCGCGAAGTGCGATATGCCCAGCGACTACCGCGATAAGGCTCGACGGAGGCGGAGGTCGTGTTGCGTTCTGATACGTTCTCTCGTCGGAGGCGACGAGCCCGGTACTTGCTTGGGCTATCTCCATCCCGTAGCGGGCATGTACGTTCTCGTGTACGTTCAACTGCGATTCTATTATTATCATCGCGGTCGTGCGCGTCCCGACGCCGGAGATCTCTCGCGCAACTCTCGTCGCGGGCACGGACGAGCCGCGGCTTCGTCACGACGATCCTCATCCTCCTCCTCCACGTCTCCGCTGCGACGGGCTCGTGATATCTCAAACAGCGCGTTTGCACTGCGGCGTGCCCAGTGTCAGCCGGTATGCGATACTCTTTATCCCACGCATAGTTTAACGGCTTAATCCTCAACTGCACGAGAGGCATTTGGCTGGAGGTATAATCGACTGCTGTCTTCCATATTCTAGGGTAAACGCAGAGTCGTTCGGAAATTAAGCCGGCTTGATCTCAATGTTTTTCTAGAACGCTGGGGAAAGAAAGATATTAATAATCATCCTGCTCGCTCGTGAATTAATCAATTATCTGTCTCAGTGTCACGAATAATCTACTGGCTTCGAAAATCTTTTACGAAAGGGGAATTAAAATGTTTTAAATAACTGCGACGTGGTCAAAGTATTAAAAAATGTGTGCGACAGATACACCATTTTTTACCCCAAATTTGCCTTCCATATTCTAGGGAAAACGCAGAGTCGTTCGGAAATTACGCCGGCGTGATCGCAATGTTTTTCTAGAAGGCAAGGAAAAAAAGAAAAGATATCAACAATCATCCTGCTCGCTTATGAATTAATCAATTATTTGTCTCAGTGTCACGAATAATCTCCGGGTTTCGAAAATCATTTACGAAAGAGGAATTAAAATGTTTTAAATAACTGCAACGTGGTTAAAGTATAAAAAAAATTTGTGCAACATATTCAATTTTTTGCCCCAAATTTACCTTCCATATTCTAGGGTAAAGACAGAGTCGTTCGGAAATTAAGCCAGCGTAATCTCAATGTCTTTCTAGAACGCAGGCAAAACAAATGGAAATATATTAATATTCATCCTGCTCGCTGCTAAATTAATCAATTTAGCCGTTCCAGCATCACGAATATGCTCCTGGCTTCAAAGAGCATTTACGGAAGAAGAGTTATATTTTTGTTTAATTATTGCAAGTCACGTGGACGAAGCACTAAACAATGTGAAAGGCAGATGTAAAATTTTTCACCCTAAATTTACCTTCAATATTCTGGGGCAAATGCCGAGTCGTTCGAAAATTAAGCCGACCTCATCTCAATGTTTTCTTAAACGCACGAAAACAAAGAGATATTAATATTTAGCCTGCTGGCTGCTAAATTAGTCAATTATCTATTCCATTGTCAGGAATAATCTCCTGGCTTCAAACAGTACTTACAGAAGAGCAGTTACATTTTTTGTATTACTGCAAGCCACGTGGCCAAAGTTTAAAAAAATCTGAACGACAGATATACAATTTTTTTCCCCAAATTTACGAAACACACGTGTTTGAGACTCCCAAATTATTCTCAAGATTTCTTCGTTCGAAGTGTCAACTTTCTTCTCTTTACCGCTAAATGCAACGGTTATTCTTGAGATCCGTTTATCTCGCGATTTCTTACATTTCGCAGTAATCCAGTCGAGTTACTTTTGGTCCCGGCTCTAAGCGTTACGCTCGCCAGTGTAACATCGTGCTCGGTATGTCTAATGACTTCTCGAATCGTTGACCCTCTCCCCGCGGGAGTGCAAAGCATCACAGTAGTGCACACACAAGTGCTACTGTGAGAGCTGCGTACAACGAACGAGACGACGACCGGATCCCGCGGCTCGCGGGAGAGTTACGTCCAGCCGGCACGCACCGGCTCGGAAGAAAGTTTGTGCTGCGTGCGCGCTAGAGCCCTCCCGAGAGCGGTTCATCGACACCGCTGCGCGGGCACGCTCGGCCCGCGGCGAGAACATTTCAGCGCAAGCAACACACAGCGCAAACAGGAGAGTGACTAACCCGCCCCCGGTGCGATACGGGAGAGAAGTGCGCAAGAGAGCACCTGTTCGCATCCGATAAACAAACGCCTCGAAGAAATTTACCGCTGAAACATCGCGGTCCTTTCTCCTTCTGCATAATGCAAGCGAAAAAAAGAGCGGTTAAAAAAAAACAACTTTGTTTTTTTTTTTTTTTTTCTTCAAATCACTGCCTCCGATCTGTTTCGCTCCGATTTTACTCGTCTCATGAAACTGCAAGCCAACATGTGAGTGCCGAAAATCTTTCTTCAAAATACACCTCTATAAATACCTGATTTTTGCGAATTCGCGGAAGAAGCCGAGCATCACGGCAATAAAAGTGTACGCGTGAAAGACGAGATCTTCGTACTCGGTGCAAAGCGCTGCCTGGCGTTGACCCGGGAGGAGAGACCGTGTCGTCGACTCCCTCGCACTACGACGAGTTCGGTAGTACGTAACTGCGGCTGTGGCGACCGCGACAAACTCCCTCATAAGGTCACGGACGAGTTACGTGGGTGAAAATTAACCTGTGGAAATAAATTGAGTTTAATAATTTGCCCGTTAACGAGCCGGGTAAATAATTTTTAATGGCGGCCGTTTTTCCCCCGGAAAAAAATTTATTGACTTTTCACTGACCAGTTAAAAATGTTCTCTGAGCAAACTTCTAACGACCTGTATTTAAAGAAAATTATGACGCAAATTAAAATGCCTAATTATTGTCTAATGTTTAATTTTTTTTTTTTCCCCAAAATGTTCCCGTTTTTTGTTTTAAAGCGCTCTTTCATATACTTCTTAGTTATAGAAGGTTCGACGATAATTTACTTTTTCCCTGACCCATTTTGGAATTCCCGGACTTTTCCCTGATTAGCTGACCAAGATTTTTTCCCCCGACTTTTCCTGCTCTTCCCGGTTTTCCCTGATCGCGGCCACCATGTGTAACCCTATCTTCGCTCTGAATACATTTAAAAAATTGCAACTTTTCCTTATAGTCATTTTGACAAAAAAATCACAATTCTTCCACATTTTTTGCATAAAATCGCAATTTTTACAAAAAAAAAAAAAAAAAAAAAAAAAAACGCTATCGATTTTCTTTTTAAGGACAGAAACAACTGTAATTCAAAATAAAAGAAAAAAATCGCCGAAATATAATAAAAAGTGTCGTACGAACGATTAGGAGAGTTAGTAATTAGTCGTATCCCTTTTCGACAAATTAATTAGTTAATAACTATAATAAAGAAGTTTTCGATATAATTGTCATCCATTCAATTCCTCTTCCTGTTTTCGATAATAATTATCGAGATTACGATCGGCATCACGTACCCGTCGATTGAACACGTAAGCGTGTAGTTTCCTCTTCGGTATAATACGAAGTGTTATATATATATATATATATATTATACATATATGCATTATTATTTTTTTTGTTCTGCACCGCCATCGTTTCGACGCTGCCCTATCGTCACGACGCCCGAGAAATATAAAATATAACCTCGTCGCGCGCGATTATATACAGACATATATATATGTATATACGTAAAGAGGCCAAAGCGTTGCGACGTCGAGCCTCGCGACACAGCGCAGAATCGAGGGACGATATGACTTAATCGTTTCGTGGCGCATAATGCAACAATTTAGCAATTACCATTGCGAACGCGAGTCCAGGAGATACAGATTGTTACGAGCTCATTCCGCACTTCGTAATCCGGCTCTCGCCTCTCTATCGCGCTCCCATGTTGCCAATGGCCGCTCGTTCTAATCTAGGAATATATTTATAGAGTATTATTACGACTTGTGCATTGCACGCGAATTGCGGAATATCAAGCTTTTGTGGAGATACCCTCGGCTCATTCCTTTTTTTTTTTTTTCCTTACTTTTTGTTGTTCAAATAACAGACCGGCACGAGTTCAACCTGTCCACGAGAGATACGCAGGGACGCCGTTACGCTTCTCTCGAATGTTCTCGGACGAACAGCGAGTCGCCCAAGTTTTCTGGTTGCCTTGACGACGCAGTCCTGCTACTCTCGCCGTCGCCGATTTTTCGATCATTATTATTATTAATGCGATTGGGGCTGGCTCCGCGGATTTTTCGACAGCCGAGAAACACGAGGATCGCATCCGGTTTACCGTTGAGTGACAATCGAGCTGCACACTTTTGTCGACGCGACTAACGATACTCAAGTAGCACAAAAGGTTAGGTGACGCTCGTCTATGCACGACGAGAGGCTGACGCCATCTTGGCGTCGATTACGGACTGCCCGAACATAGGCGCGATTATGCGAGTTCGGTAATTGGTCGGCCAAAGAAGTTCGACCAATAACGCGGCTGCATCGCGAACAATGCCTTATATGACAAAAAGCTGTTGCCTCTTGCGTAGTAAAATTTACAGAATTCGTTTGAACACTTTTTCGTGTAATGTGTTATCTGTATTTTGTTTCGCGATCGAACTGAAATCGGTTTTCAATGTGCGGTGCCGCTTCGGTTGAAAGAATTGGTTTGACGAAAACAAACGAAAAATGTGTAACGAGAAATTTAGAAAAAAAATGGTAAACTGGAGCTCTATTATTATTATTATTATTTAAGGTCAAACTTGCATCGAACAGCTGACAGGTTGAGAAATGTCGAGTCATGTGAAATAAATGTTTCGATATCAATAATATAACGGTGAGGGTCAACGTTACATTATTCAATGGAGATTCGAGCGGAGCGTCGTTGCGTATCCAAACAAACGACTCACTGATGTTTTGCGGCTGCCTTCGCGACGCATTTATCCTGCTCCGACCGTTGCAAAGTTTCGATTCCTGAGAACACGAAAATCGTATCCGACTTTCCGTTCACACTCTAACTTGAGATAGCTAAGCTGCCACACTTTTATTCACGCGATTAACTGTTCTCAAGATGCGCAATAGGTTAGCACGCGCAGCCTACGGCTCTGCAGCGTCGAAGATCGTGTTAATCGGACGCGAGGCTGACGCCATCTTAACGTCGATTGCGCCTAACATAGTCGTAATTATGCGAGTTCTGCTATTGGTCGGACTTAAAAAAATCCGATCAATTGCGGTTGAACGCGGCTGAACCGCAATAGAATACCATTTATGACAAAAATACGGTTGGTTCTTACCTAACTGAGCGATTTAGAGAATTTGGCTAAATAGTTTTTTTTTTTTGTTTGTGTTGTGTTATTAGTATTTTATTTCGATAACGAAGTTGCATCGATTTTTCAATCTGCTGCGAGGTTTCGTCTCAACGTCCGACGAAAAAAAAATTTGATTTAATGCTTAATGAAAAAAAAATAGGTGACGCGAGATTCCGAAAAAAAAAAGTATTAAAGTTCCCGCGTGTTTCTATTGGACACAACTCGGGCTCTGTATTATTAGTATTATGATTATTTAATGCCGAACTTGAATAAAAAAGCTGAAAGGTTGAGAAATATCGATAGACACATGAAATTAATGTTTCGATATTTAATAGTGTAACGGGTGAGGGCCTCAACGTTAAATTAATCGAAAAAGATTCGAGCCCGGCAGCGCCTTTGCATATCATTGACCTTAGTCTCGAGGCTCAAGGGCTCGCCCCCTTCCCTCGCGCCACGGCGTTTGTATACATCGTCGTCTATTTGTTTCTCTCGCTCTCTCGTTTCCCGGCGCAACACTCTCAAATGGGTCGACCGCTACACACGCACGTAACTCCTTCGTCTTTTTATCGTACATTTCACCTTTCTACTTTGCAATCAAGCACTTTCATATTGCTTTCACTCGGTCGATGAAAGTACCGTCCGTGTATACGCCGGGCTCGCGCGAGAGCCAAGTAGGCTCCCGCGCTCTTTTATACTGGCTGATTGAAAGAGTCTTGGTGCCATTGCCCCGATCGCAAAGTCTCCACCACTTCGAACATTCTCACCGAAAGATTCGAGGCGCCGAATCGATGACGCTCTGCCTCATAGATCGAGCTCTTGTCGTTATCGACTATTCGTCGATTCTATCCGATTAAGAATAGAGGAGGCTTTGTTTTGGCGAGAAAAAACAAAAAAAAAAAATTGTTTTTCAATATTTACAAAACATTGAAAAATCATATTTAGAAATGTTCGTGTGTCCGAGCGATATGAAAAATTTCGATTTTTTTGTTTCTTTCTATATCTCATTGAGATTCAATGAAATACGTTTAAAAAAAATTAAAATGATCTTTTCAAATGCAATAAAGTACGAAGAAAAGAAATGCAAGTAGCCTATTTTTTTTTTTTTTTTTTTGTCGTAAAGTTATTAACAATAAAATTTAAGCTATCATTCGGCTGAATTTTGCCGCAAACGATTTGTTATTTCTACGAGGGAAATAACGAAAAATAAAGGTCCGACGGCTAGTTTACCAGTTGCCTCTAGCCCCATAGATTCTCGTTGGCCGACAAACGCTCCGTGGCCAACGTTTGAACCGCTTTCGCCAGATATTTTCGTCGGCCACCGAACTCGAGCGAGGCACCCAGAAGTGTAAAGACCCGCGGTGATAGTGTATTCCGCGCATGGCTCGTTCGATCATCGAAAAAGTGTTACACGTATCTGCCTCACCTACATAAGATACACGGAAGTTATTTAGGCTTAGACTCCTCGTTGATTCGTCGAAAACACGAATTACGACAGATTGAAATTTCCGTTTATCGGCATCGCGGAATTACGAGCAAAGCTATTTAGAGTCATCATCGTAGTTTTCGCGCATCGCGTGCGCAATCTCTATTACACCTGCATCGTCACTGCCCGACGTTACTTTAACAGTTGTACTTTCACCGCTGCGCATATAGAACATCGATCACTGCCGATAATATATCGAATTAAGTAAAAAAAAAAAAAAAAAAAAATCTTTTGATAACCAAAAATTTGAAAAATATTCTTTTTAATTTCAGATAAACTTTTTTCGTTAGTCGTCCATTCGGCATTATATTTAATGTATTTTTTCACGTTCGCGAATATACCTTTTATCATGATCAAAGATCTACAATTTATTTTATTCACAGATGAATATTTAATACAGAAAATTACGTCTAAAATAAAATACTGATTTATCGCGAAATTAAAAAAAAAAAAAAAAAAAAAAAAAATTCTAAACGACACACAATTTAAAATGTTCGGTCGATTCTCCCGACATTTTAATAGGGCACATCGGGCGATCGTACTCCTGTGCTGTGCACAACTTTTGACCCTTTAAGAGAGCATTTTTTAAGAGATTAAAAATCGCGTACAAAAAACAAGTGAAATTAAAAAAAAAAAAAAAAAAAATTAAATATCGAAGAAGCATTGACTGTGCGTGAAATTTTCCGCGTCTCATTCACATATACACAAACGCACATCCGGACTTCTTTTTTTTTTTTTTTTTTTTTCTAAACGTGATTTTTCGATGCTTTGGAACATTTCGAGCACGTTTTCATTAAAATCACGATTTTGTTTTTTCACCAGAACAAAGCTTTCTCTATGAGGAAACAATAAAAAAAAAAAAAAAAAAAAAACAGAAGTAAAAAAAAAACGAAGGTCAACGAGACAACTGTGTTAATCCGACGATGAGAAATTCGATGGACGATTCGGCGCCCCGACGAACTTGGAAATCTTAAATTGCACGGGTGGATACGGCACATTTATCGTTTACATCGCAGATCGCGTGTTGTTTACACGGTGAAAGCATGCGCGCCGCGTATCGGAGAACAAACATCGGAGTCACTTACTTACGTGTAAGTTGCATGCTCGGAGTGCGAACGTCGGCCAAGTGCATCCGGCACCAGTATCAGTGAAATTTTTATTATCACACCGTTAGTACTCCCCCACCCGCCCATCGTACGTGACTTCGTTCGTCGTTTCGCAAACGAACAGAAATTAATCCAGGAAATTCGACGCGATGCTTTAGGCACCGCGCGGACGAGGAACACCCGGAGCGCGGCGTGTAATCCGACCGAAGCACCCGAGACGTTTGACCTTGACGCCTCGAGTCGAGCTGCCCAGTAAATTGATTATTGTCTATTTTTATTCTTTTTTTTTATTTATTTTGTCTATACGGGACAAGGCCTTTCACCGTGATATTAAGAAGGGCGCACGTAGAGTGCATTATTTGCCCGTGCAACAAACGGAAGCGTTACAGAAAAGAAAATAATGATAAGATAGAGAATTTGTAGACAATGTCGCGGACGCAACAACAGTGCAGGACGAGATATTTGACGGGGAACTCAAAAAATATGATCTGATCAGATAGATATAGATATATATATATATATATATATATATATATATATATATATATATATATATATATATATATATATTATTTTTTCAGTTTTTCGGGAAAGTGTCCTAAACTGCCGAGTTTATTTTGTATATTATTTTATCATGTTATCATTATCCGATTCCTCGTCAGACGAGTTACCCGGGAGATTTTCAGAACGCAAACATAGGACAAACTACGAGGACTACAGTTAATAATAAATAATCCCTCGCCTCATTCGCTTAGCCAACGAATTCGATAGCATAGAAAAAACTGTTTGGGATCCCGCGTTTCGCATTTAGAAACGCTTATAGCACTTACAGTTATAGTTTCGTTTTATCAGGTCTTAGTTCTAAGTTGTAGATTGGGAACTACACTGTACATGAGCGCGTAATCTCTGGTCATGTAAAAGGGATTTCTCTCCCGTTTACACAAATAAATAATGAAATAATTTTTTAATAGTAATAATTGATAATTTTCGCTGCAGTACAAGAGCGGATGGTTGAAAGTAGCGAGCGCTTACTTTTCATGTGCAGATGGCCTCTCATTACCGGTAATGATTCGTAATGGTGTTGAAACAAGCGCAATGGAGGGGAGGGGGGTGGTGGACGCCATTTTTTTTCATCATAACATGATTTACAAGCTTCCTTATCGGACGATGAAAGGACTTTGAGGAGTTGCATCGCTCGTTTCGTGGAAAAAGATAAGCCGCGTTGAAAGAGTCATTCTCGTTTTTTTTTTCTTTTTTTTTTTTTCATGGAAAATTTGCCGATAAGGTCAATGCACCGGTCATCGGCACCGCGGGTTCAGTGACCTTCGTTCGAATGAATTTCAATGGCCGGGCGATCGAATTGTCGTGCAATCAACTGCAATCGCATGAATCGCGGTGTCCTTGTGAATTTAAATTAATCTTCATCGCATTTACGAGGGCATTGTTATTGCTTCGATAACAATAGAGCAGCGCGTAAACAATAACGAAAGAGTTGTCCCGAGTGCTTTAGCTGTTTACGGGGTAAAAAAATCTTTGTCCGTTTAACGAGCGTCGAACGAATTCAATCGGGTGTGTTTGGAAGCGCGCGAAATTACTTTGATTGCTCGGCTCTCGACGAGCCCAAGAGCGAAAATTTTTCGCCACCCTCTCGTTAAATTGTTTGCGTATCGTCGTTACCGCAGTTAAGTTAACATTGGGCAGCGAGTTTGCCGTGCCTCGAATAACATAATCACATGAATTGCGTGAAAAGAAACAAAAAATAATAATAATAATAATAATCATGGTAAATAATAAAATCGGTGTCAATACACCGTCTTATTGATCCAACGTCGGTGAGTTTGGGAGGCCGTTCTAGTCGTATCGCGCGAAGAAGATTCGATAACAATAGAGCCACATGTAAAAAACAACGAAACAGTTGTCCCAAGAGCTCTTGCAGTTGAAAAGATACAAAAATCTTTGTGGCTTTAGCGAGCATCGAAGAAATTCAAGTCCCGATAGATCCGATGAAAATAGAAATTACTTTGGTTACTCGACTCTCGGCAAAATTATCTTAATTGCACGGCTCTCGATTAGCCGAAGAGCGCAAATGTTGTCAGCCACTCATTGATTGTTTGCGGAATCGTCGTTACCGCAGCTAAATTAACATCGGGCGGCGAGTTTGTCGAGTCTCGAATAACACAATTGCGTGAATTGCGTCAAAAGAAAAATATAATGATAATAAGTTTCGGTGTGAATGCACCGTCTTATTTGTTCAATGTCGACAAGTTTGGGAGGTCGCGGTGGGAGGGCGTTTGCTTCGTTGTCGCGATTCGTCGTCGTCGTCGTCGTCGTAGTAGTAAAGTGCGGAGAAGCGAGTGTTAACGAAATTGCATAAAAAGTGAAGGTGACCCGGGCGGTGATTCACGGGGGCTGATGCCCTCGTTGTCTGGCCTCCGCTGCGAAGCAACAGCGGCAAGCTCGGTGCCGGAGTGTGAAAGAGCGACGGGGAGTGCGTGGGGCGTGATCGGGTGCGGGAACGCTGACGAGGAGGGAAGGGAATCTCTCATCGCGAAGCTTCTCTCAGCTCTAGACAACGAGAGAAGCGAATAAAACGCGTGCCGGAGCGAGCCTGTTTGCTCCACAACCACCACCGACAGTTTCTTTCCTCGATCGATAAAATTATTTCGCACGGCCGTAAACTTTTAAGCCCCCCGCTCGAGGAAAGAAAATCGACTGGCCGTGTCTGCTGCGCTAAGCGGCGTGACGAATTTCGCTGATCAATGTGACCCGAACGTTCAAAGAGCATAAGTAAATGTATCCGCAACTCTTGTACCAATCGGAAATCGAATGGGATTGGTGGTCGAAAATTAAAAAAAAAAAAAAAACAAATCAAGATGGCGCCTAGCCGCGAACTATGAAATTTCTTGCATAACCTCTTCGCATCGTCAAAGTCCCCTCGGTCTTCAATCAATTCGAGTGCGAGAAGCAAGTGGATCCACGCAGTCCCGCGTCTCGAGCCGATCTAATTAGCAGTGTGATACTTGTCGTTAGTCCGCCGCGGTTATACCTTCGTCGGGCGGGGCGGGTAGTGATGTTGTTTCTGTCGCGGAGAAAATTGCCGCGAGGAGCTCCGACGTCGGCGGAGTCTCGCTCCGCTGTGCGCGGGGCGAAGAGCGCGGCTGCAGAGCCGGCCGCGTCGACGAGAGGAGATCATCCCCACTCGTATTTTCTTTCTCCGCTGCGCGCTTACGAAGGACCACGACGAAACGTGTATAACACCGTTTGCGTTCCCCCACTCCGCCACTGAAAATCCACCCACCCACACGAGAGCGCACAAACGCGGACGGGTGGACGTCTCACGCGGCGGCGGGGCAGCGCTGAACGCGCCGTGGAGGATCTCTCTACTCCTCTAGGCACATATACTTATGTACAACTTATGCTTACACACACAACGCGCCGCCCGAGCCCGAGTGTGAAGCCCCCGGCTCGCCGACGCGCTCCGCTCGCTCGTTTCACCAACACCGAACCAGCGAACTTCGTAACACAGAGAGGCGGCGCGCGCTCTCCGTCAGCCTTTTAGCATCACACGCGAGAGACTACCGACCGACGACATTGGGGCCAAGAGACAGAGTCCCGAGTTTCACGCGGCATCGAGTCAGTTTGCAGCGCGGCATCGAACCGAGTAGACGTGCCGTATCCGACTCTTAAAACTTTCTCTCGTTTCATCGAACGTTTACAATATTTTTTAAACAGACACGCCAACGACAAAGTAAACGAGTCGCGTGTCCGAATGTCGTTCGGATTGTCTACCGTAACAGTGGAATAAAACACATCGTATTTCGCTAGGAAATAATAAATTAAAAAAAAAAAAAAAAATACCGAAGAGATAACAACGTGAAAGTTAATCGGGTTTCATTCGTTCGCAAGAAATTCCGAGGGCAGTTTCGTTTTTCATTTGACATAATCGACGATTACCGTCGCAGTGATTTATTAAGCGTAACGAATCAACGGTGTACACCAGGGACCATCAGTGATTAAACATTTGCGATTTAAAACTATTAAACATAATTTTTTTGTTTTTTTTTTTTTTTTGTAAAATTATAATCGTATCATCGGTGGCCGGTGACCGCGGCGTTATGTTAACGTGCGTTCTGTCAGTTTGACGAACGACGGGATAATTGAATAAAAATAAAAGTGACGCCAACACCGTTGTCTGGACTATAGCAACTGTTCCGATTGCGACTTTCGTCTCGTCCGGAGCTGATAGTTCGAGCCACGATTGAATTTTGTTTTTCTCACCTGTCACTGAGGATCACACGAGGACAAAGTGGAGCACTGTAACGACGTGCGGTCGTGCTTGGAAGAACATTTAACCATTGGTGAGCATCGCCATCTCTTTTTTAATGATAGATTTTTTTTTGTTTCTCTCCGAGACCATCGGCGTTTCATTGTTCCGCCGCCACTTCCTCCCCTCCGCTATGACTGCGACGGACCTCCGAATCTATTAGTGCGACATTAACCAGCGATTAGATAGAATGCCAGACGCTTTCGGCGGGTCCGAAAGATATCTCGAGTGTAACACGTGCGCAGGCTCTAAGGAACTTTGGACCCTCCAACTAACCCCCCTGGCCGTCGCTGCGACATGTACGGAATCTCGTAATTCCGCCGTTATCGGATTCGCTGCGAGGTTTCTCTGTGTGAATAGAGAAATATCGTTTCAGATGATTATTTTTCTCGATTGTTTTGTTTTTTTTTTTTTTTTTTTTCGAAATTTAATCTGTGTCGCGGACTCTTTAGTTCGTCGATCTGAATCTCTACGATCGTACACGTGTCTCGTCTGACGCTCGGCTACCACGGTAGACGGCGACGAACTTGAAAATCGCGATTGCCCTCGCGCCGGCTCTCTATCGCCGCCTTGACCACCAACGGCGGTGTGACGGCTCGGTTCGGCAACGTTGCGTCATGCTAATTCGCGTAACACGAGACTGTCTCTCTCGGCCACCTCGCGAGATTCAGCGTGCAGATTATGCTCGGTCACGACTACAGCGGAGACACGACGGTTAATCCGTTTCTCATGGGCCACTAACGCCAACTGCGCGAAACTAGTGACTAACGTGCCGATACACGTTTGTGCAACCGCCGACACGCTCGAGGTATATTCGCGTCGAGGGTCGTCCAGCTAATTGGGCGTTGGGCAAACCGAACTTTTCGTGACTAATATTTCTCGACAGTGTGTGTGTGCGTGCGTGCGTGTGTGTGTGTCGCGAAATATTCTTCGCACGATTTTTTCGACACTCTCAATTGAACGAGACCGCTAATTTTCGAAATCGAAATTTCGACAAAGAAATGTACTCTAACTACGGTCACAGAAATCAGGGCAGCGAAGCTGAGTGAAGGCCGACAGCTGCGTTTTACATTCGGTTCATTTCGACGCGGTTCCTGCGCGAAGTTTATCTCGACATCGACGAACGAACGTCTCTAAACATTTCGCATGAACTGTCCACCAAAAAATACGATTCAAATTTCCCGCCCGAATGGCATTTCGTTCAAATTATCTTAAGAATCGTTCCATCGATCGGATTTTCGCAACGCTTCGTCTCGTAACGACTGAACAGTGCCCGAGTCTCGTGTTTCCTGTCTCCGTGCTTCGTCATCGAGTGCTACTCGGTTGCGGAGAGCGGCGCTACGGCAGTCCGATGCACCGGCTGGCCGAGCGTCGAGTGCACGTGGCTTGCCGCGCTCTAGCGTACGTGCGTTCATCAATCGGGGGATTCCCCCTCCCCCCACGCCCCCCCTCCCCCTCACCGCCGACTTTTTCTCGCTCTCGCGAAACGGGAACCCTCCCCACTCTTTCCATCGAAGCTTCTCTCTCTCCGGGCTTCGCGCGACTTGCCCTCCCCCCCCTCCTCCTCGCCTCTTTATCGGCACACTACCCCCCCCCCCCCCTCCCCGCCGCCGATTCCCCCTCCACGAACTTCTTCTCGTGCTCTTCGCGGTTAAAGCCGCACGTCTGCCACCGCCGTCGCGTAAACGGCATCGTCATTCTCTCCCACCCTCCAGCGAGGAGCACGCGGCCCTGCTTGTCTCTATATCGCGTTCTGCAAAGGCTCACTCGCGAAGTGGGCCACGGCCCAATTTACAGAGCTCTCTCAGCCTCGCACACACGCCGCTGATCTCTCTCTCTCTCTCTCGCTCTCTGTAAACTCGTACATTACTGTACTATATAGATAGCCGTGAATCGTACGTATTCTCTCTCTGTATATATGTATGTATGTATGTATGTATGTATGTATGTATGTATAGGGATTGGTACGTAAAACGTTTCACGGACGCTCGCGAATCCGAAGGGCAGACCGGCCACGTCCTTCGTATCCCCGATGGATCGTTATTTTTTTATTATCTTTATTATTATTATTATTATCAATATTGTTGTCGTTATTATGATTACAAACGGGCATGAGAGTAATGCCGGTAATAACGCAATATCGCGGTGAATTATCGTTAAATGAGATTTTTCAATGAAATTGGAACGATTATAATTCTTATGTAGCGATATCCGTTTGTGGTTAAGAAATTGTTGGGAAATAATCGTGCGGAGGCAGCGGAAATTGGAGATTCCACTGTATCGAATTTCATTGCGGATGAATACAGTTTTCTTTCTTTCTTTTTTTTTTTTTTTTTCTATATCGATCATCTCGGCATTCTTCGGAGCTTCCGAGTGTGTGCGCCGCGCGGTTCTTTGTGCGCATGCGCAGTCGATGGGATTAACGGTATAGAGGCAGTTCAGTGGGACACACGAGAGGCTACGATGCACCTACTTTCTACAGTAGGTATACGGTCTCCGTGTATCCGAAGAGACACACGAGTTATGTATAGACTGTTGCGAGAGAAGATTCTTTTTTTTTTTTTTTTTTTTTTTTTTAACTTATGTACTGCGATAATAACGTACGGGTAACACGTGTAGCGGCGAGCGAGAGGGCGTCGCATGGATAGACATTGTCGACTTAAAGGAATTGGCGTCACTGGTCGTCCATCGATCACGGTGTTAACCCGTCGACGCGTTACTTTTTTTTTTCAACTACCTCGATTATCCGCCAAATCGACGACGGACCACAATTTAATTATTGTTATTACTTCATTTTTCAATTCTGACCGGTCTATTTGGCATGCAATTTCGAATTTCACGCAATTGCGATAAACGATGTTTGTCAGGTGGAACTTTTGTCGGAGGGCTGTTATTTCTTGGACAGAACAACACTAAGATCGAATAAAAATTATCCAATAGAATGGCAATATTTTCAAAGACCAGATAAGTAATTACCGGATTATTTTTCGTCGGTCTACAACGTAAAAATTTCTATAGCACTCGGAAAGTTTATCGTGAAGAATTAAAAATTGATCGAGTCAAGAAAGTTGATAGATTTTCTGGGTCAACATTTTTTTTTTTTTAAATTTATCTTATGTCCAAAGAAATTAGAGCTCGCGACTCCGACAAAGCTCGCATTGCCAAACAAACGCCTTCACGATTTTCTCGTCGCGCGAGTTACGAAAATCCTAACGCCGGTCGGATTGTCATCGTCGTCGAGGTGAATGGTCCGCCCCCCCCCCCCCCCCCCCCATCCCCGAGGAGTATGCGCGCATTGTGACGAGTCAAGCGCGATTCACACCGACGTTATAATAATACACACCCAGTAAACAGTCCGTCCTCGGTCGGGCGACGCGACACAAAGGTGCTCGGACTTGATATTATTATTATTATTATTATTATTATTATTATTATTATTATTATTATTGTATCGCTGCGGTCATAAAACGTGCGATTCACGAGCCGAGAATCGTATCATTGTCTGTTCCACTGACTGTTGGCGCGGCGTTCGAGGAAAATCGTTCGACGTTGGGCGGACAGCGGTATATCGTATAGTCATACGCGTTTAGCTTCTTTGTACTCGATGCGTCGAGGCAAGTGGAGCAATGCCGCGTACCAAGTTTTATTGCCCGCTTCTCCCCCTCCCCCCCCCCCCCCCCCCCTATGGGCTCATTCTAGCTTTTCCTCAAATAAATTAAATCCCAGAAACTGTTAGACTGTTCCTTCGACGCATAGCGAATAATCTCTGAAACTCGAAAAAAAAAAAACACAAAAATTACTCACGGTCTTTTATTTAATTCTAAGTGTTTCTCGACCGAGTAAATTATTTTCATTTCTACGAACAAAAAGATTAAGAGGAAGAAAAACAAAAGTGACTCACTAACGGTCCGTCAGTTTCTCGAACTGTTAAGTCGTTATTGTTCTACAAACCAACGATTTTCCCAATTAGATTAATTACTTTCTTTTTTTTTTTTTGTCATGCTTTTTTCTGTCCTGGATCAACAATAGAGAAAAACAATAGTGACTCACCACCGGTCTGTACGTTTCTCGAACTGTTAAATTCAATTTATTCTGCAAGTCAATCTATTTACCGATTTAGATTAATACTTTTTTTTTTTTTTTTTTTTTTTTTTTTTTTTTGCTGGTCTGGATTAACAAAAAGAAAAGCAACGGTGACTCGCCACTGGTCTCTCAGTTTCTCGAACTATCGAGTTGTTTTTATTCCGCTAAGCAATGTGTTTTCCCAATTGAATTAATTATTTTATGTTTTGATTTTTTCTTTTTTTTTCCCCGTCCGATTATTCGTCGTTAGTTTGAATTGGGGATAATGAGAGGCTGTTTCTCAGAGCGAATCGTCGCGAATTTGCTTCTGCCACGGTGCTCGGTTTTTCTCGTTCTCTCGTGTTTTCCTCTTTTCAATAATCCAATGAACCACCGTGTCCCGCCTACGGCCTGTCGACGCTAAGTGTACGGTGACGTACGCGTTACGCTAGTTGCGCAACTGTATAAGCCAAACGCGGTTTGATCTTCGCGGGCTTCTTGAGGTTGTGCGCTCTCGCCTATCTGTATCCATTGCGCTTAACTTCTGGACGACCCAGTCCGGTTTTACATATATTCCTGTCGTTCTCGGTACGAGTTAACGGAAATTTAATAACACGAATCGCCGGACTTATTTGTTTGTCACGCTCGGGTACGTCGATCGATTAATTAAGCCGCCCGCGTGTCGGCCGCTGAATAACTTATCGCAATAACTCGCTACTCAACATGTCGAATCACTGCTGTTGCGTCTTTTACGTTGCGCAAAGCTTTCGACACGGGATTTTCCTGATATTTTTCTCGACATTTTTTTTTTTTTTTTTTTTTTTTTGCTGCTCCCCAGTTGTTTGCGCGCGATGCACGACATTAGGAAAGTCTCGAGACGACGGCCGGATGAGCGCGGACTGTAAACAAGCGGGGATTTTTTTTTCCCCCCCCCCTCTTCCGACGAGTAGAAAACCCGCAGGGAGTTGCGCGACTAAACAAACAATTTCAGGAAGCGGAGAACGAGCTCTCCCGCGCCGGGGGGGGGGGGGGGGGAGATATCGAACCGAGATAGACGCTGAGCGTTTAAGCTGGAGTGCCGTGAAACAAAGCGGACTCGTTTAAACGCGAAGCTTCTGTTTCGTTGAAATTTTTGTTTTCCTCAAAGTCCAAACGGAACGTTGTCGCTATTGTTCCCAAAAGATTGTGAAACACTGATCAGCTTTTTATCCAAACCGACATTTTTGCAATAAAAAAAAAAAAAATTCTTCGCGCGAAAACAGAAAACAAGCGCGAATCAATAAAATTTTGCTTTTGCGAATTTAATAAAATTTCACGAATTCTTGTAATTCGAAGATCGCTTTTATTGTTACTGCAATGAATCGCCTTGAAATCGCATTGTTCGTATTTCGGTTCCTTTCTGTGATATTATTATTATCGTACGTGTCATTATTTGGTGTATTATTATTATGTTTATTTGTGGTATTATTGTTAGTATTGTTTGGAGTTTTATGATTATTATTGTACGTGTTATTATTTGTGGTATTGTTATTGTTGTGCGGGTTTAATAGAGACAAAAGCGCGGGAAATTAACGCTTATCGAGGTTGAACACAAAACCGTCTCTACTTTATACGCATAATAGGATCGCGGTCAACGCTCACATAACAGCTCTCGGCACTGATACCGTTATCGCGAGCAAACCAGGCTCCCCCCTCCCCCCCTTCGGCCACTTGTCGTCGCGACTGACACCCCGCTGTGTTTTCTCCACCTCCATTATAATACGAACGTAAGCGAGCGACAAAACTATTTTCAACCTGATTCCGCTTTCGTTTCGTCGCCAACGCCGCGCTCTCTTCGTTAACCCCTCATTATGCAATTGGTACACTAACCGCGAGTTCGCGATAATTTCTAGTCACTTTTTTTTTTTTTTTGAAACTTCATTACGTTTCGCAGAAATTGAAAAAAAATTGCTGACTATCGCCGCGAAAAAAAACCGGATGTGCCTGCGCACCGCCGGTTCCTTGCAACCGTCTCATTTCAATAGACATATGTATAATAGATTGTAAAAAAAAAATGTGCAGTAAAATGTGCAAAAGTTGGAAAAAAAATGTGGTCACCTTTTTCGATCTTTACTATTAAAAAAATTCTATATATTTTTTCCAAAACTCAATTCATAAGTCAAAGTCCAAATCAAGCCCATACGATTAAAAAAACGTTTCTTTATTCAAACTAAAAAAAAAAAAAATTCTCCAATTCGAACTTCTTACGATTTAGGACAAAGCTTTTCGAGCAGTGCAGAATGTCTTCCAGTGCGCGATACGAAAACCCGTGTCTTTCTGTCTGTCGTCAAACTCGCCGAAATCTCATTCGCTCGGTCGTGAAACAATACGTCTGATTTTTTTCTTTTTTTTTTTTCATAATTAATTCTCGAGCGTCATGCCGTGGCTGCGAACTTCGTAACAGGCAACTGTGTGGAAAGAGCCGAGACAGGGAAAGAGGTGCGAGTGGCGGGCCACGTGTTTTACCCGAGAAGACACCACACGAGTATTGCGCAACGCCTCGGAACACGTGCGCCTGCACACGACGACCGAGCTTACCCGCGCTCCCGCAAGAGTTATGTCCCTAGCCGGGAGAGTATCCGCCCGACTCTATCGTAGAAATTCGAGATCACGAGCTCCCCCCAATAGCCGAGAGAGACAACTAAGCGCGCCGATCGAGTAATATCACGAGGTTGTTACATGCTCTGTAAATCCTGTTTTTTTTTTCTTCTATTACACACTCTGTGTACACACATTATACCATTCCGATGTCGTAATCTTTTCTAGACAGATCTCGCGCGTTATTAATACGACGAATCTCACTATGTAAACAACAATGTATTTCGATAAGATTTTTCGACTCGCGTAATCGACTATTTTTCCCCTTATCGCGTCACTCGATCTCAGTGGGTCGTGAGATAGCAGCAGAGAATTACTATTCGTAGTACTTTTGATCGACAAGCCGGTCGACAGTATCTTTTTTTTCTCTATTAGCGAAAAAAAAAGACAAAAATTTGCTCGTCTGAATTTTTTTTTTTTTTAAATATAATTTATGTTTGCATCGAACGGCTGACTTTTGTGTTTGCGAATTAGCGATCAGTCGAACGCTAAATGACGCACGTGATTTTATTCGAGAAATCCGAAGAACGAAAGAAATCAATAAAAAAATTTTAAGTCCGTTAAACGAACGAACATTTCTATTCGGAGACTCTTCCGTTGCTCAATGCTTCTGCATGTCATTTTCGGTAAGGGGCGTTTGGAAATTTCCCTACGGGATGAGTCGAAGGCTGCCCACCTTAAGGTAGTCCTTGTGAATAGTGTTCACTTCACTTAAGTTTCAGAGAAATGAAAGGGAATTGTAGACACTTCTCGATGGTATAAAAATCTGAAAAAAAAAATCAAGTGTATTAAAGATGCCGAAAGGATTAATTTTGCATAATAATAATTCTAAAATGTTATTAACAAATTGATGAAAGATAAAATTGTTCAACAAATATCCCGGAAACCTAACTTTTTTTTTTTAATGAAAATTGTTCGTTCATATTTCTGAATATGTATGAATTTTTTCAGATTTTTAAATTCACTCAAAAGCTCATTCTTATAGAATTGGTCTCGTTGGTATTAATGAAATTATTAAAATTAATAAAATCAGTACAATTATTAAAGATAATGACGTACGAAAAACAGTGCGTAGTTAGGCTAGCCGGCTGGCTCTGCGACATTCGACATTCTCTGACATTCGCACCAGCGCAGCAGTTCCTCTCGTTCTATGTTGTCCAAATAAAGTTTCCGAACGAGTCCCCCTACCGTGTACGATCATTTGCCCTCGTGTTTGCGAATCGGCGAACGGCGAATCCGAGAAATCACAAGAACCTAAGGAACAGAGAAGAATTAGAATTCCGTTGAACGAACGAAAATTAATTTCCTCGGAAAAAACAGTGCGCAGTTAGCTTGGCTCTGCTGTAGCGTGTAGTATCGTTAGCCAGATATCTCTTTCTCCCGAGGCTGCTGATGATGCAGTTTTCGACGTTGAAATGCGCAGTTGTCGAGAGCTCGTTTCTCTAACGAAAAACACGTGGCTCCGTGGTTAACCCGAGGGCGTCCTGCCGCGATGATAAAATTACAACACAAAAAAAAAAAAAAAACAATATAGTTTCCATCGAAGGCTTGCGTCGCACGCGCGCGCGCGTTTTATCAGTGTTACGCGATAATGCCAGGTTAGCGAAACTGCGACGAGAGGTGGGGGAAAACTTGGAGAGAAATAATATATATAGAAAGGGAAAACTTGTGACGCGTCATCGGCGACATCGTCACAGCGTTGACCGAACGTTCCAAGTGCATTCAAGAACAACGACGACGAGGGTTTCCGCGTGCGTCACACGACGACCGGCCCGCCGGGAGAATTACTTGTCGTACCGTTCGGTCGCGTCGCGTGGCGTCGAGAGTCCCTCCTTCGCCGTTCGGCCGCCAGTGGTCGCTGTCGTCGCGGCGGAGAGAAATAGCAGCGAGGCCGCACACGTTGGAGTTCGAGCCAAACCAGTGGAATATCGATTGAGCGGTTGCTCTCGTATTGTCCTCATCGATTCAATAATATAAACACGCAATCGGCTTCGTCCGTGAGATAGGTCCAGCCTTCGTATTAAATTTATCTCGCGACGCCAATTCATTCGAAGTATAATTTCGAGAAATATCGACGCGTCCATCTATATATATATATATGTATAATGCATGTATACTAGAATGTGTATTAAACGGGGACAAAGACAAAACGGCGCGTCACTGGCCTTGTACAATAGTCGCATCTCGAAAAAGAAACTAAAGCGTTAAAACGCAACCAAGATGAGAAGAAAGAAGATTGTTGAATGAGAAGAAAAAAAATCGTATCGTATTAATCATATCTCGGACTGTTGTGCGCGATAACGATAACCCGACGATAGCGATGCTTTGTGACGCATAAGCGTGAATCGTCATTGCGAGCGGTGGCAGGCCTGACGAGAGCGAGTTATGCCAATTTGCTGATTCGTCCGATTAATGCGTCATCGCGATCTGAGAAATAGGTACGGCGAATTGTCCGCTCGGGCAGATGATTCTAGAAAAATTTTATCCTTCGAGAACCATCTTAGGCGCATGACGGTCAATTTTTTTTATATCCATATTCTCACTGGAGCAGTTAAACTGAACGATTTCTCGTACGACTATCGTGTCCGGGATGAAAACCTCTGGCGTTTTTTTTTTTTTTTTTTGTAAACAGAATCGATTTTTCATTACTTTTCGCGTCCCATTTAGGAGTTCTAATCGCGAGAATTTTTCCCACACTTTTCATCGTGTTTTCTATATTCATCTATAGATCGGTATCGCAGAAATCTGCAATGAGGCCATGACGATGAAACTGCGAGCTTGGCGATAAACGATAATATATTAGAACAAAAAAGTGTTCTCGAAATGGACCAATCTCCGCTCTTTCTCATGTCTCGTAAGATCTCTTGGCACACGTAGTATAGTCACCGTATAATGATTATGTGTAAAGTACTCAACCCGAGCTATTCGAGCGTGCAAGTTATATATGTATGTATGTATGTATATATATATATATATATATATATATATATATATATATATATATATATATATACATACATACATATATATATATATATACACACGCGTGTGTACGTGTACTATATAATATTTCTTCGTAGCGTGTAATCTCAACAGAAGCGTGCTCGCCGTGAGCGTAATACAGCGATAGCTAAATATGACTCACCGGGAACTAGGCGAACCTCTCGGTCAAGCGGCAAGAGCCTGCCGAGACAAGAGCGGGTGCCGCAACCCATACTTCTTCGCTCGGCTACGGCACGCATATAGTGTAGTGTAGCCGAAGCATTGAATTCCGCGAAGCGGCGGCGAGCCCGAGCGGTCGGTCACCTTTGTAACAAAACCGTCCGTTACATCGAATTAGAATACCCGGTAAAATGATGCGAGCCGCGAACCTCGCAATTGTCAGCGCCAAATTATTCACGACTTCCGGACTATCGAAATTTTGCCGGTCGGATCGCGCAATCGAATGAAATCCTCGAGATGACGAAGAATTTCGAGGTAAACGATAAAGCAAATTGTTTTCGCAGAAGTTTGCACACCGATCGGCAACGGTTGCGTGTGTAATTCGTTAATTGCCTTGCTTTCGTAAAACGAACTCGCCGGCCGCAGTTCCACGACAGTTTTCACATGGACGCGCGTTGAAACTCAACGCGCAGTTTGACGGAAGTCACAGATGGCGCCACTGGACGTATCAATCTGCCGAAACGTCGTCAACAAGAGCGTTGGCGTGCGACGCAAGGACGATCGTATATTTGCGTGTTAAACGGGTGAATCGAAGTTTCGAGAAAACTACGAGTGGCAAAACTCGTCGCTCGAATAGCGCCGTCTCGCACGTGGATGAGCCTGTGCGACGACGATGAGCTGCTGTTTCTCGGACAAAGCTATCGAATCGCGTCGATGATTCAGACGATTTCGAGTGTAACGAAAAACCCGTCGATTCAAGAACGACACTATATGACATAACGAGGAGCTTCTTTTCTTTTTTTTTTTTTTTTTTTTTTTTTTTTTTTTTTTTTTTTTTTTTTTTTTTTAATTATTATTAGTTTCAATTAACGAACGAGGGAGATCGAGGGGTGAAAATGTGGAAGCCACGTGAGTCGGGCTGACGACGATGAGGACGGGGCACGTTTCGCTGGACGGGAGCCCGTGATCGAAGCTTCCCCCTTCCCCTTGCGCCGTTCGCTATATTTGAAACTCGTTACCGGGCCGGTTTACCCCGAAAGCGTAAACATTGTAAAGTTTGTCGGAATGGTTTTCGTTGTATCGAGGATTAGCAGCTGGATATACTTTGCAACTTAAAGTCAAAAGGAATCCTATTTTTTTTTTTTTTATCAAGCAAGCTCCAGAACATATCCAAGCTATTCGTAAAAAAAATTGAATTTTTTTTTCTCCTAACTGGAAAATGAATACATATTGCTTTTTTTTTTTTTTTT